>JADBJO010009137.1:17500-45000 GCA_016801955.1 Conus betulinus
ATTTGTTGCTGGAGAACGTAATGAGATTAGACCAATTAAAAGAACACTTTCGACTGGTGTGTGCATACAAAAATGAGTCTTAACTTATCTTGTTCTTTTCCTCAGATGGTTTCGACAGCTGAATGAGCACTTTGGGGTGAAAGGTCGCTGCTACTACATGTACAAGCCGCAGGGGAAGAACAAGACAGCAGGGGTGACGGCGGAGGACGCGCTGTGCCGGCTGAAAGACGGGATGCAGGACAAGATGACGACGTTCATCTACCATTGCCAGAACCACTACTTCTGTCCCATCGGCTTTGAGGACGTCCCCATGCACTGTACCCAGGCTTACTGGTCAGTGGGAGTGTGGGACAGTGGTCCCTTCTGTCAGTGTTCACTGTGCTACGACAGACTTGGTTATTGCGTATGGTCGTGAAAACCTTCAGCCCAGTCAGAGCTCTGGGTAAGAGTCAAATGCTCAGAACTCAGTGGTCCACTTCGTCACTGCCAGCGTCCGGTCAAACAAGAGTTACATTGGTATGCAATACTGGAGGCCAATATTTTTTTGGTCAGAATTTGGTCATTTGAACTGATGGAATATTGAGAAGTACTGGTCAGTTCAAAGTTTGTGCAGGCTGCCCATTTAGGATTGAAACAGAAAGAAGAGTCCCTATGGTTGTTACTGCTTTCTATCATTTTTTTTTTTGTGTTTATATTAGAAGCTGCATGAAATGGTTGTTTCATGAGGATGAGAACCTTTGATTTCTTCAGTCAGTTTTCCACACAGAATGCAGTGACCATCCACTGATGTGCAGTGGTCAGCCTTATGCGGTGGACTGGATGGTGTGTGTACACATCTGATCACAGGGATTGTTCAACCCTGTCTGGCTTCTGGCCAGAGTTGTGTTCTGTTGGCTCAATGGGTGGAGTGGAACCATACAGTTAACTTTAATACTCCTGATGGATATACTTCTCGGAGAATAGCTCCAGTGTTTCGACCACCACTGCAGGTGTCTGATTTCTCTCAGTCCTGGTTGACTTTAGGACACATCATGGAAGAGTAGGGTACGGACCGATCATGATGAGACCACAAGAGAAATTGATGGTATCTGAAAGACCGTTGAGTTTGTCTGCCTGTCTCTCTTTCTGTTCATGCCCAGCTGTTGGTGTGATCTCAGGTCTGGTCTCCTCCCCACATACATACATACCTGAGGTGACACAGGTCAAACACTTCAGCGTCGGTCGTTGGATGGGAAGAGTCCTTCTATGGACATTGTGGCGCCTAAAGGAGGGGAATGCTCTGTCAGACCAGTCTGCATCCATTCGTTCATTGTCAGGCAGCTTGAAAGGCAGTGTCTTGAGTATGTTGGACACATACACACAGGCACAGGTCAAGTTAAGGCAGCAGCAGTGTTCCTCTGGTGGGTGTCTTCAGGTGACCTGAACAGACTGCTGCCAGTGGACTGCCTGTGCTGATGATGTGACAGGGTGGGCCTGCGTGTGGCTGTGTATGGGGAAGTAGAATGAGCGGCATGGGAAGGATGCAGACGAGAGGGCTTAAAAAACTGTAAAGAAAAAAAAAGAGAAAAATTTAGAAAGAAAGAAAGGAAAAGAAAAAAGAAAACCCGAAAATGACCTTCGTGTATTACATTTTTCCTAAATACCTTTGATTAAGAATACAAGCAGGGTGTAGTTGGGTTTTTTTTGTCTGTTTGTTTTTTTGTGTTTGATCTTAGGGTGTGTGTGTGTTTCCTCTTTTTGTTGTTTTTTTTTCTAGCAAGTTCTAAGTGTGCGTGTTTTTTTTTAATTCTTTTGTTGTTTGTTTGTTGTTGTTTTTCTGGCTGTTGTGCTTTGCAAAATGACAGGACAAAGCAGGAGTTTATATACACACAAACACATACACCAGCCTGCCACATACACCAACCTGCCACTGACAGCAGCCCCACAGCAAGCATGTGAAATGTTGCAGTGGAGCCTTGCAGCAGCATGAAGTGCAGACATGGATCCTGATTGGAGAGCCCAGCCGCCGTCATCCCTCCCATCCACTGTAAAAGGTGACACTCTGTGTGTGTGTGTGTGTGTGGTGTGTGTGTGTGGTGTGTGTGTGTGTGTGTGTGTGTGTGTGTGTGTGTGTGTGTGTGTGTGTGTGTGTGTGTGTGTGATGTGTATGTTGTGTGTGTGTGTGTGTGTGTGTTTTGTGTGTGTGATGTGTGTGTGTGTGTGTGTGTGTGGCCATTGCAATTTTAGGATGCTGGCAGCTCTTTCTGTACATTTAACTCCCTGCTTTCTGAAAAACCAGTACTCATAATTTCCTTTCCTCTTATTTCTGTGACTGCGCTCCTTTTCTTCTCTGTTTTTGTTCTGTCATCATCAGTTTTGCTGTGATGGCCCAATTCACCTGTTTTTTGTTCTGTCATCATCAGTTTTGCTGTGATGGCCCAATTCACCTGTTTTTGTTCTGTCATCATCAGTTTTGCTGTGATGGCCCAATTCACCTGTTTTTGTTCTGTCATCATCAGTTTTGCTGCTGTGATGGCCCAATTCACCTGTTTCTGTACTGGAAAGTCTTGAACACTTTGTTTTTTTTTGTTTATTTTTTACTCCATTTGTCTACTATGTTGTAATCTTGGTAGTGGCACTGTAAACACTGTTTAGAACAACAAACTCCCATACTGCAATGTCTGTCTGCCCTTGTGGCTTTTATGAATTTTTTTTTTGAGGGTGGGGGGTGGGGTTGTGATACAGTTGTCTGTGTGTATGTGTGTGTGCGTTTGTGTGTATTTCATGTTTCCAAGCAACATCTCTGTTTGTTCTCCCTGTTGTGAATATCTCTTTAATATCTTCCTATGTCTGTGTGTGCGAGAGAGTGTGCACATACTCATGTGCAAATGGATGTCTATCCATACAAGTGTGTACGTTAGTGAGAGGGCTACCTTTATAATGTGCATGCATTTTGTGATACATAACTGATGTTTTGTCTGTTAAATTGTAACCGCATAATAGTCAAATGTTTGGTTTATTGAAATGTAAGTGTCTCACACACTATCTGAATATCCCTGTTCTGTTAACTCTGGCACATCTTCACAAGGGAAAAGTGCTTTCACTCAGTACATACTTTGGTGAGAAAGGAACCAGCTCAGGGTTTTTGCACCCTCCCCCCCCCCCCCCTTTTTTTTTCTTTTGTTTTGTTTTAATCTTTTCCATGGGAATGATAAGAAATCCTTACTTTTGTAGATATACTGAAGTTTTAAATCTCTGAAAATTGCTACAAAGTATCAGTGGTCAGCCATCGTGATTGATGAGTGGCTGTATGCACAGATGGGAGGACATTGTCACTGACCTCAACTGCCAGAACCCGCAGCACATGGACATCCGCCGCGAGTGGAAAGGTGTCATGGAGCGCAACACTAAGAAGAAAGGGAGGCAACCTCCACTGCATCCTGGCCTTCCAGCGGGCCACGTCGTACACCACGACAGCCACCGCCTCCATCGTCAGCAACAGCAGCAACAACAGCGAGGGCGCCAGCAAGGTCGTCGATGGGTCCAGGACGTCCCCCCCACCCCTGGCAAACGCACACAGATTCCCCGCGCCTCCAGTCTTCCTGTACGCAGGTCACCTGGGGGTCAGCCGAGCCCGACCGAGGCAACTCCGATGCTGGAGAGACCGTCGGAGGAGACAGACGGCAAGGTCTCTCCGGATGTGTCGGAGATCACTCCCCCACTGGACAGCTTGACGGAGGAGGAGGAGGAAACGGCTTTGGAGGTGGAGTCTTGCGACAGTGAGGAGGATCTGGATTCAAACGTTAGTGATTTGTGAGAGAGCGGAGGAGACTTGGGAGGTGGGGGCGGGGAGAGAGGTGGCAGAGAGGGGATATGATGGGGGAGGTGGTGGTGGTGATGGTGAGCTAGGGGTCTGTGAATGTGACAGGTGGGAGTTGTGTGGCATTACTGCTTCTGTAGATGGCTTGGGGCAGAAAGACTGTGCATGTGTTGTGTGGTGTGTGTGTGTGTGTGTGAACACATGCACCCATTTGTAACAATTTTGAATTTTGGTTGCTTGTGTCATAAAGACTAGCTGATTGAGAAGTGAATGTAGAATGGATGTAAAAGCCATTCAAGAATAATTTGTGTTTTACTCTACAAACTAGATGAAAAGACATACATGTCTAGTAGCCTTTCTGTGACCCAGAAGTATTTGTTATGATGATATAATTACATGGACTTTGCTATCACATATCAGACCATGACAGTGGTGGATATCTTGGCACTGCCCACAGAAAACTTGTTGCACTTTTCATACAGTAAAAGCGGAGCAGTGCAAAAGAGAAGTACAGGTAGACTTGGTCTTTTCCCCTAAGCTTGGACTGCATGGTAGAAAAGCTTTTCTGATGATGGCGTCGCTTTATGCTTGATTAACCCTCTGGAATGCCAGGTGTCCCACATCCAGCCCCCTGTTCCCTTCCAGCTGCCCTCTACACTTGCACACACATCTTGTATATATGTTTGCTGAAATACTAATATTTGGTAGACAATGTATTGCTGATAGTATGACATACATGACTGAGGTGACGGTTAGACAGCTGTTGGTGCAATTTTATCTACCCACACAATTTCATCCTGCTCTGTGCACAAGTTTTGCAAAACTGTAACAACACGGTGAACATGAAAAGAATGCAGCAAAGTAAAGAAGCCATGAAAACACACGCATACACACACACACACACACACACACACACACACACACACACACACACACACACACACACACGTACACACACACACATACACACACACACACATACACACACACACATACACACACACACACACACACACACACACACACATATTAAATTTTTGAACGATGACTGCACCCTATGGAGTGAAATGAGTGTTGTCTTAGCATTTAAAGTCAAATACTTGATGTATTTGCAGTGACTGTTTGTAACTCTTGTTGTACTTCTTCTTCTGCCCCATTGCTGAATGCTGATATACACAAACTGCAATGGGCTCCGTATTTATTTTTCTGTTAATTTAAACGGGTAGAGGACAGGAATTTTCCTGACAATAAACCAGCGACCTAGAATCTTCTGTTGGGGGAAACAGGCACTATCTGAAGGTAGTGTAACGTCAACGTCAGCGTTGGCCATTGTGGCATGTTATGCCTTGCCTTGCCATCCCTTGAGACTGCCCACTGAACAGGAAGAAGAAGAAGAAGCACTGTTGTAAATATTATTTTGGGAGGGGTGTTCTAAGAGTACTAATGGTTGTCTTTGTGGTTTTTTAAGCACTAAAAAGAAATCATGCAGAGATCGTGGCAGTAATGGTTCTATTCTTTCAAAAGAGAACGACATGGAAACATCTGCTCTTTCAAAATTAACTGTGGAATGCTAGCTGTGCATTTAGACAGGGTTCAG
The DNA here is from genome assembly GCA_016801955.1 of Conus betulinus. Lineage (NCBI taxonomy): Eukaryota > Metazoa > Mollusca > Gastropoda > Neogastropoda > Conidae > Conus > Conus betulinus. The sequence continues at coordinate 22,897 of JADBJO010009137.1, forward strand.
TGAATTTTTATTGATCTATGTTCTTTTTCAGATGAAATGGGAGAGCTTTTGTTGTTATGTATGTGTTGTGGTCATGAATATAATAGTCAACATATTCGTTAATAGATCTCGTTAATGGATGTGCAGGGTTAATTACCTTGATAAATATAATTCCTGTAAAGGAAGAGCAAAGAGCTGCATCACAATTATATGAGTACTATTCACATATTCAGGTGTCTGAAGATTTTAGTAGTTTAAAGATCTTATAAGTATTAACAACCATGAGAAGCGATACAGTCTGAAGCAGCATGAAAAGTTTTTTTCTCAAATTCTGCCATTTTCTGATCACTGGAAATAAAAGAATAGTGTAATACATGTGTGATGTATGTGCAGTTCCATTCCTCATGTAGTGATGTATGGACTGTAAGATACCATTCCTCAAATCCAATCCTTTTTACCTAGTCACTGAGATTACTTGGATTCAAAGAAAAACTCAGTGTCTGAAGTATGTGTTGATAGTACTTCATGTCATAGGCAGTCAGCTTTTGGCTAAAAGATGGGTGAATAAAAGTTGAAAAGTAACTATTTGTAGGGAGCAAATTAATGGGGAAAAAAAGCAGTGTACATTTTTCGTTTTTTTGTGTAAATGACAGGTAAGATGCATCCTCAGTTTTTTTTTAAGGAAACTCTCACTCCATTTTGATTGGTTGAAAAACATCATTGGAAGTATCATCAGTTTATTTCTGTGTCAGGTTGAAACATCATTGGAAGTATCATCAGTTTATGTCTGTGTCATGAGTGGTGCATATGCTTGTCTGTCTTCAGGTAATTGTACACATTCCATCCCATGTTATCCAGAAGTGATCCAGGTACAAATTCCAGTACTCCTTTTTCTGGTCCTGGTAGTGAGCCAAGTGTGCAGTGGTGAAGCTAGTTTACAAGCATTGCTACACAAGCTGCTCTAGCAGCATGGCCGGCTGGAGAGGACGGTCACACCTAATTGCCAGCAGATTGTTATATCGTCATGGCCGCACGTTTCAAAGAGCTTGGGGCGTCTGTTTCGACTTTTCTGCTTCAAACACAGCTGCCATGTCCCCTAGAGATGGAATGACTTTCCTTGGCCAATCACAGGCCTTTTTACCAGTCATGATAATTGAAATGGTGACCAGTCCATTGTCTGGCCACGAGAACAGCTTATCTGGAGCAAGAAGAAAGTTTATTCTGACAGGACGTCTTGTAGAAAATTTGATGAACAAAGAAATGTGTTCATATTTTCAAATTTTTGACTGCACCTGTGCAGATCAAATGGTATTTTCAGTCTACAAGGTGTTGGCTTTGGCTTCATCCTGTTGCACACAGAATGCTTCACATAGACCAGCCTGTGTGCAGATTTCGAACAGCTTGTTTAGCAATGCTAAAGGACTCATCTGATTTCTTTTGTTTTCTTTTTCTTTCTTTTCGGTTTTTTTTTTTTTTTTTTTTTTTTTTTTTGCCTTTGTCACAAATTGATGTTAACCCATACCTGCCTCCCCACTATTTTTTTTTTTTTTAACTAAAGGGAACTGTGTTAGATTATAAAGCATTCGAATATCTCTATAAAACATTTTGTTACAAATGCATGCGCATCTAGGCTTACAGAGTAGATATGCACACATGCACACACACATGCTTACCAGCATAAAGGGTTTGGAGTAAAACTTGCAAAATACCTTCTTCAAAATACCTTTTTTTTTTTTTTTAGTCAGAATGAATTCTAGTAAAGATGTATTGAGGTTTCAAGATTTTTTCTCAGCACATAGTCACAACATGTGCATGTATTTTCAAGCATGAAGAGTGCTAAAGTCATTAAAGCTGAGGAGAGGAAAGGACTCTCATTGTAAAAAGTAAACAGTTTCAGTAATGAAGCTGCGTGTGCCGATAATTTCTGTAATAGATTTCAGTGTATTTTAGAAAAAGTTGTGGAAATCAATAGAACGGAACATTAATTTGTTGGTTTTTGAGGGGTGGGGTGGGGGGGTGCAAAAAAAAAAAAAAGAAAAAAATCCAAAGACCATTAGTAAAGTGCTTTAAAACAGATCATTTGAGAAACAGTCACACAAAGAAAGTGATGATGTAGAGAATACGTTTAGTTCCTTGTGCTTTGATGTCAAGTTATTCTGCCTTTTGTACTATTGATGTCAATCTTTGTAGTCTCCCCTCCCCTCCTGCCTCTTATTTCATTACCTTTTACTGTTTTTTTTTTTTTTGTTTGTTTGTTTGTTTGTTTGTGTACTTTTAACTTGATTTGGCCATGAGTAACCAGTCGTTGATGCGTTGATTTTAGTTCTTTTTTTTTTTTTTCTTTCCATTGTCTGAAGTATTGGGTTGTGTGAGATTTCAGTTGCTTCTTGAGTGTTGTTGACTCTCTGGCTTGCTGCAATGTACCGCCTGAGAGACTGTGTTGTGGTCAGTCTCACTGTGTACCCACTGCTGTGTGGCTCTAACACTCTCTTGACCAAGTGATGCCGAGGTGGAAAGGGAACAAAAATCTGAACAGTATCATACCGAGGTCTTTGACAGTCTCTGTGTGGCAAAATGTCATATAGGTATGTGACGGTCTCTGTGTGGCTAAATGTCATATAGGTATGTGACGGTCTCTGTCTGACTGTGTGTGAGCGAGTGGGGACAAACAGCTGAAGGGTTAACTCCTTGGGGGATGGTTGGATGGATGTGGAAGACAGAATGGCGAAAGCCTCATTTGAGAAACCTTGGTCAGTCATTCAGTTTTTCCTGCCTTGGTTTTGAGGTTCTGCTTACCTGTTTTAGGAACATGTCTCAGTGCATTCATGATGAATATTGGTTTTAAGAATGCTTTTTTTGTGTGTGTTTGTGTGATATTGGTTGTATGTTTGAAACAAAGTTGTTAAACAGTATGAGTTGTCGATGTGGCTTTTGAAACACAGCAAATTAACCGTATAGATTTTTCATTGTGGTGTGTCTTTGAGAAAATTAACCTTAGAAGCTTTTAGTGTCATGTTGATTTTGTCTTTGAAACAAATTAGCCATGAATTGATAATGTAATTTTGGTCTTGCCTTTGTTGTTAAGAAAAAAGAAAAAGCAGAGAACCACGTAGGTTGTTTGTGTGATGATGGTGTAGTGTTGTAATTAAGTGACTGAACCATCGATGCTGTGAGTGTGAATTTGGTTTAGCCTTTAGGACAAAACAATATGGCCATCAAAGGTATGAATATGATACTGGTTTTGCTTTTAAGAAACAAATTGATTGAAGAGTTTACAGTGGATTTCACTTATCATATTCTTGATAAACAATAACCTGCAAGCAAATTCTGCAGTTCTGACCGAAAGCCTGCATTTTCCTTCTTTCAAAACTCCATTGTTAACACAAGTTATGCATGAGTGTTTTTTTGTTTTTGCAACAGTTTTTTTTTTTTTTTTTTTTCCAGCTCTGTACAAGTAAAATGTTCGTGTCATCAACCTGTTTGACACAAAGATGAAAGAGAAAGCTCTCGTTTAAATCACAGCTCGTTTTGATTCAACTCCAGACTTGAGTCTCAGCTTTGTCTAAAGGACGTCACACTTTAGTTGCCATGTTATTGATTAATGTGTACAGATATATATATATATATACTCTTTGTTCTCCGTTTCTTTTTCAGGACTGGGCTTCCTCCCCCCCCCCCCCCCCCCCCCCCCCCCCCCCTTCTCCGCAGTTGTTTACAGCCCAGAAAAGGTCTTTGGTTGGTTGGTGGGCTGTAATTATGACATAAAACTGAATTTAACAGCAGTCATATGCAATAATGGCAGTTGTTTTTTTTTCTCTCCACCTTTTACTGGTTCTGTTGGAAATGGCTCTGTGGCATTGTGTGATTGGTTGTTGGCTTTCAAAGCTTTATTTCTAGGTTCTCCATGATCTCGCTATGGGCTTTCAGAACCATGCAAATGGTCAACTAGGTTCATTCACAATGTCAGGAAAAGAACCTTTCTTGCTTTTCTTGAAAATACGGAAAGAGCAGATGTCATATGAGTCATAATTACTGTCACTCGAACTCTACAACCATGGTAAGCAGACCAGAGTCAAGCAGTTAAGTTGTACAGGGTTCTCAGTCATTGAGTAACAGACATGTAGTTGTGAAACTGTCATTGTAGTGATTGTCTTTCAGTTCTGCTGAGACACATCAGCTGCTGTTTTAAAACCTGGTTTCATGTTATTGTGGACACAGTTGTCAAAACTGGGTCAGGTGAGCACATACCGTTATGTTTCTGGCCATGTCGGCTTTCTTGCATGAAGCCAGCTGTGACTGGCTTTCTGAGACTTATTTACCAAGCATAGTCATGGCTAAAGACCAACCCATTTCTGTTGTCCCCTGAAATTCTTGTTGAGTATACCCTCCTGCATTCTGTAAGGGTGATATTAATTTTGCTTTTGAACAAAGTTCATGTGAAGTGTACTCTAGTGCATTTGGTTAGTGTGATATTGATTTTTTTGCCTCAGACGCAAAGCAAATTTTAAATGTTGAAGTTGCATACTTGTGATGCCTGTCTACTTAATGGCATAGTGGCTGATATGTGTTGCCTTTTGTCAACATGACTGTTTTTTAACAGTATTTATCAACAGTTTTTTTTCCTGTTAAATCTGGTCTGTTAAGCCAGCTGGGCACACGGCTTTCAAGGTTAGCAGAGTGATGAACAACAGGATTTGACTTGCAGTCTTTCAGCTCTCTCACTGACTGGGATACCAACATTTTTCCTGTGTAATGAAATACTTGGTTCACTCTACTCAATCTGCTTTGAATCATATTTATTAAGTGGAAAAGTGAACTGTGAGGTTTTTGAAGTTTATTTTGCTGTTGACATTTGTTGACGAGATGAGAATCTCATTTAAAACCTATAAACATGTTAAATATTTCTGTGTCAGGCCTCACTTTTCCAGTGCTTCTGCCCTCTGGAGAGAAGAATGTGCTGAGAATATTGTCTTTTCTGCCACCCCGTTTTGTTTGATTTTTTAATTTTTCCTACTTTTCTTTAAGGGAACGGACAGATTGTTCACACACAAAAAAAAGAAAACATTCAGAGTTGTTTTCTGTCTCTGTCTGTCTCTGACTCTATGTTATAGTCTTAAAATTGGACCAGTTTTTAACAAAAAGAATATTTTCTGGTGCTTCCTGTTGCAGAATGGCTGATAGTTTGTCCATGGTCTTCTGCGGTTTTGAAGGTTTAATGTATTTTGACTATGTACATCATTTGATAATGTGTTTGTGTGTGTCGCTCTGTATGTAAAAATGTGCATGTGGAGCTTGTATATTTGCAGATCTGTTCATTGACATTGTAGGGGTGTGTGTGTGTGTTCTTGTGTACCATATATGCAGGCATGGTGCACATGCATGTCAACCTAAATTCTATCTTTGAGATACTTGCTTATGGCATATAGATATTGCTTATGGCATATAGTGCCTTAAAAATGGGTAGCAGGTACTGTACGGAAAGATATTCACAGGAATATATTGTTTTGCGTGGGTCTGTTTGAAGAGTACTTCATGTGAAAATGTACTGCACAGTCTGCACAGCGAAGACATGGAAATTGCTAATATATTTGGACACAGTTTGGGATATTCTGTTGACCCTTTAGACTTACTGCTGATTTTCAAAATCTTTCAGTTTGAGGCATTGTCTCTTGTTTGATCTCTAATGCTGTAAGTTTTGATTTGGGTTTATTGAAGACATCAGTGAAATTATGCATGAAAATTGTTCCTGAAATGCATTCGTTCCCGGTCTTTCCCCACAACCCTTGAATCATGGATGTATTTGCGGTCTGAAAGCATTTACCACAATGCTGTGCAGAGGTGAAACAGCAGAAGACACATTTTTGTTTCATCGCGATTGTTGCTGTAACATTTCAACACGTCTAGCTTGTTGAGAACTGCTGATCTCATATGAATGATCGTCCTCTCAAAATGATGATTCTCAGTTCAGCAATTTTTTGGATAGTTATTCTGTCATTTGCATTATTTTTGACAGTTTATTTGTGTACATGTGATTCGTTGTGAAGAATGGTGCTCATAAGCCATTTCATCCCTGAAGACAGGTATGAGCAGTGGCATCATTTCAGCATCAGCTTTGCCAAGTGGCAAGTGAAGGAATTTGGGTGGCAGCCACAGCCCAGCGTAGTTTTGTATGCCTAAGGGGCATCACTTGTGGCAGTGAAGTTAGTAACTGATGTACGTGTTGCAGTTAGCTGCCTTTGTGGTCTGCCTCCGTGTGGTCACAGGTTGGAAAGGATTCTGGATCCTTGTGGAGTCCACGTGGTTGTAATAACACTGACACTTACACCACAGACACAGGGATTTGTCTGTTCCAACTGTTGACTATTTGTGAATGTGCTATGCCTTGAGCAGCCATAGGATTCACGTTTTCGTTCAGTTTCTGGTTGAAATGTTTCCAGTTTACCAGCCTTTGTATCTGGCTGAAATAAGTTCCAGTTTACCAGCCTCGGTATCTCATCTGGCTGAAATAAGTTCCAGTTTACTAGCTGAAATGATAAATTCCCAACAACAGTCTACAGTATGAATAAAACAGTAACAGGATTCACATTTACAGTCGGTTTCTGGTTGAAACGTTTCCAGTTTGCTATGCAGTAAGCAGCCATAAGATTCACATTCACACGCAGTTTCTGGCTGAAATGTTTCAAGTTTAACAGCTTAAATGATAAATTCTGAAGAACAGTCTACAGATTATATCTAGAACAGTGACAGGATTCACATTTACTGTCAGTTTCTAGTTGAAATGGTTCCAGTGTGCCTGTGGAAATGATGCATTCCTGACAACCTGCAGTATGCATAACACAGTGACAGGATTCACATTGGTTGGCAGTTTCTGGTTGAAATGCTTCCAGTTCTCTCGCTGAAAACATAAGTTCCTAACAACTGTCTTCAGGTATGTTTCTTCTTTTTTTCACTAAAAATAATTTCAGCTTTCCCTGACAGAAGAAAGCTAAAATCTAGCTCCAGCCCCTCGTCATCCATTTTGAGTTGGGCTGTTGGCCACCAGGAGTCTGCTGTAGTGTTGTGAGCATGATGGGTAGTCAGGGAAGGAGATGACAGGGATCTCAAGCTTTTTCTTTCCCAGAACTTTAGACTTTCTTTTGCCCTGCTGTTTTAGAAAACCAGTTTAACAACAACAACAACAAAAAAGCCTGCTTTTGTATCAGTGTTTTGGGAAGAGAGATTTGTCACGCTGATTATGTTCACTTCAGACTTTGAATTTGAAGATTTTTGACTGTCTTTTTAAAGAAAGAAAACCCCCAATCTTCTCCAAGAATCTTCTGCAGATTGGCCCGGTACTGTGTGCATTTGGTCATTGGTTGATTTAGTCTGTTCATCCAGTTGTCTCATTGATGTTGATTTTACCTGGGTTCATCATGTCTCATAGGACTGGCTTTGTTTTCCCAATATTTACAGCCTTTAGATGGTTCTGGATGTTTGTAGCCATTCATATTACCCCAAACAATAATTTAACATGCATTGTAACTTGTATTGATTTCTGATGCATGTGTTGATGTTCACAATCTTGTATTTGGTTCATGATGTATGTGTTCATGTTCACATGTTTAATTGGGGATTTGGGTTCAGAAACAGAGTACTGAACCTGTTTTTTTTTTTTATTTTTTTATAGTTATTGATATTGATGAGAGTACATGTTAGATGTATGATAGAAGTTGACATGGCCAAGTCAGTCAAACAATATAAATTCAAGTTCCCTTCGAAGACAGATTTTGACATTTCAAGGATAGACAGGTGGGAGAACAGAAGTTGTGGAGCAGACATTAAAGAAGTGAAGGAAGAATCTTTAAAAAGTTTGTAATTTTTTTCATCTGTGGTCTGAATGCGTCATTAAATCCCTTTCATTTTCTTGAAATGTTTTCTCTATCATGAAGATGATGCTATGAATTCCATTCTATCAAAGATAGGCATTGCTGTACTCTGTGTTTTCTTTCTTGATCTGTCCCTGTGTCAACCAGGTCCAAGAGATACAGACACCTGCAGTGTTGGTCAGGAAATTTTAGTAGCCCTCACAGCCTAAAGCCCCTGCAACAGTGGTGTGGAGCTGACCGGGGTTGAAAACTCTTCCACAAGTAAGACTGAAGGCCCCCCCCCCCCCCCCCCCCCCCAGCCCTAGCAACTGCGTAAAGGCAATCATCTTTCTCTGACAGTTCTCCCATACCCTGTTATAAATTCATAAAATCAATCATGAAAAAAAAACAAACCAGTTGGTCACTGACGAGCAGCAAAAATATACTTTTCCACAGTTTTCAGGGAGGCTCCCTCAACGATGACGCCTCTCTACCAGGAGATTTCAAGGTCATGAAAAGAAGTTTTGAATTTCATTTCAAAGAATGCTGTATGTAACCAGCATCAGAGCCCCCCCCCCCCCCCCCCCCCCCCCAGCCACAGGGGAAGAGATCCCTCCCTCATCAGACAGCAAATGGAATCTTATCTTCAGTTTCTCTTAGGTCACATGGTGGGAGGAAAAGACAGAACTCTGTCACATGTCCAGAGAGGCTTACAACTTTTTCATGATGGATCTTTCACTGTTGAAAGGCTGGTTGTATCATGAAAGGAAGCCTGTTTCCCTTCTAAACCAAGTTTATACCTGGTTTCTAACTCTGGGTTCACATGTATGTTGTTTTGAAATTTGTGTACATTGTGTAAATTTGATTTATTTGTCCTTCGCTGCTTTCCAGCTGTATCCTCCTGGACACATCTGCTTCATTCCGCTCTCTCCATGACACATACCCTCCACGACACATACCCTGCTCCAGCTCTGTCCTGGACACCTCTGTTGCATTCCTCTCTCTCCACGACACATACCCTGCTCCACCTATTTCACTGTTTTTATCATCATGGCATTTGGCAAGGATACATTTGGACTGGGAGTTGAAATGACGAGGATACACTTTAAACTTGATTTAAACTTGAAACGTGAAAAGCTGGGGGGGTACACAAAACATTCAAGATGGGGGAAACCCGAAGGACTATGTTTTTATGGACTGTCACTTTCTGTGGAGAGGTCTTTCCAGACAGGCTTTGTGATCATTCTCTTTTTTTTTTTTTTTTTTTTTTTTGTGTGTGTGTGTAAAGAAATGTGTTTGCATGATTATATTCTGGGCTTCCATGTCAGTGACAGATTGCTGCTGATTTTGTGTTTGTTCAGTTAATTAAGCTGTACAGGTAGTTGCTAATGTATTTTCATATAGTCTGTTTAAAATCTCGGTATGTATGTTGAGGGGTAAAGTGTAAAGTAAGGTAATGTTGCTAGAATATAGCCCAGTGTACTGCCAAGGAGCATGTCAGGGCTGACATCGTGTCGAAGTCGACTCACAAGTGTATGACATGTGTCAGACTGTGTTTGGGACTCTCACTTTATTTGTGTGTGTGTGCACATGTGCGTGCGCGTGTGTGTGTGTGTGTGTGTGTGTGTGTGTGTGTGTGTGTGTGTGTACATGTGTCAGTAAGAAAAAAGGAAAAAAATATTTTGTATTATGTAAAAGCATACACTATAGATATGTAGAAACATACATGTATGCTATTGTAAATCCATCTTTAAGGTATTCCTCCTGTTATCTATCTGCTTATACATCCACTTTGTTTTTTCTGCATGAGCGTGTCCTCAGCGACTTACTTTTACACCTACATTAATTATACCCATTTTATTGGAAGCGGGGCCAGTGTTGTATTCAGTGCTTAGCCTGTGCTGGTACAGGTCTGTGAAGGGACCAATAAAGCCGTTCACTGAAACACCAGGTGTGAGCACCATAGTTCTGGCATTGTGAGAACGCTGTGTGTTAGGGCGAGTGCCTCCTACCTTGCTGTGTGAGTGCATGCCATAGCTGTGTGTGTGTGTGTGTGTGTGTGTGTGTGAACGTTTGAGCTTGTCAGTAATTTTCCTCAAACATCCAAACTTGCCTGTTTTTTTGGCAGTTAGATATCATTACCCAGCAGTCGTTCATGGTTTTCATCTAAACTAGGGTAAATCTGATGATCTGTTCGTTCAAAGGGTGGGGTGTGGAGGTATGTGTTTTGTGCATTTGAATACAAACTGGATAATTTGATCAACTCATCTTATAAACTTCTGCAAACTGTTCCTTGTTAACAGAAAATGAATGTATGCTAATACAGTTCACATGATCTATTTCAGCAGTCCGACTCAAACTACCATGGTTCAAAATATCGGAAAGACCGGCCGTACAATCCAGACAGAAGATAACTTTCTCTAGCTAAGGGCTCTTAACGACTTGTGAGAGTGAGCCAAGTACTCTTAAGAGGAGGTGCTGGTGGTAGAGCAGAAATTCTAATCAGCTAGAAGATCACTGAGGACCGCAAGGACCTCTGCCCCGCTACTACACTGACACCTGGGTCTGCCGTTTGATCTCGATCCATACCAGCATGGAAAGAACATCCCCACCAAATTTAATGGATTCATCTCTTGGCCCAGTCCACTTTACCACCAAGTTTGTTAGAGAAGGTTCACTAGTGCTTGAGTACTCTCGCTTGCTCTCTCTCTCTCTCTCTCTCTCTCAAACTCGCACACACACAGAGTAAAAACATCACTTCCTTGATGGAAATAACCAGCCAACCCACACAGGTAAAAACATTGCCATGGTGGAAAACAATCGGCTACATGACACGTGAAGATGGTGCCTCCTTGGTGGAAATAACCAGCCAACCCACACAGGTGAAAACATTGCCATGGTGGAAACAATCGGCTACATGACACGTGAAGATGCCGCCTCCTTGGTGGAAATAACCAACTTATGACACAGGTGAAAACATCGCTTCCTTAGTAGAAATAATCCTTAGTAGAAATAATCAGCCAACTGACACAGGTGAAAACCCTGCCTCTTGATGTGAAAAAAAATCAGCTGACTGACACAGGTGAAAATGTCGGCCACTTGGTGGAAATAACCAGCTCACCAACATGGGTGAAAACAACATGTCCTGGGTGTAAAGAAACAACCAACTGACACAAGTGTCAACATCACCTCCATGGCAGAAACGACTAACCAGCCAACACAGGTGAAAACATCTCTTTTTTTGGAATCGTCTTGAACGGGAAGTCCTCAAGACTTTGCATGCTTTGAAGAAAATTAAATCATTCTCAGCATGCCTGTCTTATTAAAATGTAAAAGCTAAAACCTACAGCGCTGTTTTTCTTGCTGGTGCAGTCGTCAGGGTATGGGGGGGGTGGTGTTCGGTGTTTTTTTTATACGTGTTCGCTGTCTGCCATCACGTGCGTCAGTGTTTTTCATGTGTTTTTGATTTCTGCTCCCTGATAGAACTTCCATTTGTGTCTGCAATTGTTAACCATTTCTATCCTAGTGTTTAGGGTTGCTAATTTTGGTTTGCATAGGATCATATATTTTTCTGTTAGGCATAAATTACATCTTTTTGAAATGTTATTGTATGATGCAGCTCTTTTTAAGATTTTCCAGGATATGTTGTAATCTATTTTTTTATCTTTGAGTTTCCAAATATATTTACTCAATTCTGTTTGATTTTTGTATCTTTCTTTTGTTAAATGACTGTTTATGATTTGCATATCTAGTTTTAAACTGGTTTTCAGTGATACCTATATATGTTTCTTCAGTGTTCTCTGATTTTACAGTGGCTGGTATACAATATTGCTGTGGAGGCATTTATTGTTTAGAGGGCACTGTTGTTTCTTGGTACAGTTGCAAGATTTCCGTTCTTCACCCTCGTTTGTCTCTGCACTGCTTTTCGTTTTGTTGGTTGAATCAATGATGTTTTTGAGATTCGGCATACATGAGTATGATAATTTGATGTTGTGCCTGTTAAATATCTTAAACAGTTTGTGCTCTTTTGGGAAAGAAGATGTCAGAATTTTAAAGAATTCTTTCCCAACGTTTGTTTAAAACTTCCATCGTATGGGGGTTGTACCATATGATTTTCCTTTTTTCCTGTTCTTCTTGTGTCTGCTCATATCATTTCCTGGGTCATAGTGTAATTTGTAGTTGTAGCCAGTAACACTTTTGGTGTAACGCTTGTTGGTAAAACGTTTCATTAAAAACAAAGATACATATGATACATTATACAATGGTTTAAAAACCTCAACAAGCAAGAAAACACAGTCTTTATAACATTTGATGTAGTAGATTTTTTATCCGTCTATAGATGAAGAGCTGCTCGCCAAAGCTATAAAATTTGCCAACAAATACACTGAAATATCAGGGTTAGAAATGAAATCATTTTCCATACAAAGAAACTTTACTCCACAGCAAAAACGAGACTTGGACCAAGAACACCAGAAAAGTTCAACTTTTGATGTCACTATGGGATCGTATGATGGTGCCGAAACCTGCGAACTTGTCGGACTATTCATGCTATCTAACATTCACATTCAAAATAAACTTGGAAAACAAATTGGACTGTACAGAGATGATGGCCTCGCTGCACTGAGTGATAGCCCTAGAAACATTGAAAATAAGAAAAAAGAATTGTGCAAAATCTTCCACGACCAAAATTTAAAAATCACCACAGAAGCTAACAAAAAGATAGTGAAATTATTTAGACATCACGTTAGACCTCAACCAACATACATTTAAACCATACAAAAAACCAAATGACACACCTGTCTATGTAAATATCAAAAGTAATCACCCACCTTCCATACTCAAAACGATACCTAGAGGCATAAACAAGAGATTATCTAATCTGTCATGTAATGAAACAGTATTTAACAACACTGCAGCTGAATACCAAGAAGCGTTACACCAAAGTGGCTACAACTACAAATTACACTATGACCCAGGAAATGATATGAGCAGACACAAGAAGAACAGGAAAAGGAAAATCATATGGTACAACCCCCCCATACGATACGATGGAAGAGTAAAACAAACGTTGGGAAAGAATTCTTTAAAATTCTGACATCTTCTTTCCCAAAAGAGCACAACTGTTTAAGATATTTAACAGGCACAACATCAAATTATCATACTCATGTATGCCGAATCTCAAAAACATCATTGATTCAACCAACAAAACGAAAAGCAGTGCAGAGACAAACGAGGGTGAAGAACGGAAATCTTGCAACTGTACCAAGAAACAACAGTGCCCTCTAAACAATAAATGCCTCCACAGCAATATTGTATACCAAGCCACTGTAAAATCAGAGAACACTGAAGAAACATATATAGGTATCACTGAAACCAGTTTTAAAACTAGATATGCAAATCATAAACAGTCATTTAACAAAGAAAGATACAAAAATCAAACAGAATTGAGTAAATATATTTGGAAACTCAAAGATAAAAAATAGATTACAACATATCCTGGAAAATCTTAAAAAGAGCTGCATCATACAATAACATTTCAAAAAGATGTAATTTATGCCTAACAGAAAAATATATGATCCTATGCAAACAAAATTAGCAACCCTAAACACTAGGATAGAAATGGTTAACAATTGCAGACACAAATGGAAGTTCCTATCAGGGAGCAGAAATCAAAAACACATGAAAAACACTGACCGCACGTGATGGCAGACAGCGAACACGTATAAAAAAAACACCGACAACACCGACCCCCCCATACCCTGACGACTGCACCAGCAAGAAACAGCGCTGTAGGTTTTAGCTTTTACATTTTAATCAAAGTTTCCAGTTTGCGCTTCAAGTTTGCCTTGGGTTTCTTTGCTCTCGGCTCATGGTAAAATGACTTGGAAACTGCTGGAGCATCGACAGAGTCCATACCCATCACCTCAAACTCAACACTTCCACTGGTCTGTGTGGGCACGTCTGGGTCTTCAGTTTCAACAGGTTTTTCTGTGGTCAAACGCTGTTTACGGGACGCCCTTCGAATCAATAAAGGCGATGTTGGACAGAGAGGTCTTGACACTCATGGACTTGACTCCCAAGTACTGAATCGTAGGCTCTGACGACAAGGAGATGTATGTCTCACTCGTACTGTCTGCCTTTTTCTGAGTTTCCATTCCCGAATTCAAGTTCTGATTGTCTTTTTTGTACACATAGAGACTGGACACATCGTAGACGGGAGAGGGGGGCTTCTGTTTCCGTCTCTTCTCTTTTGAAGTGGGTTCTGTGCCCTTTTCTTCCCTGGATGAACTTTCCATGGGTTGGCTGCTTGCTGAAGAGAAGCCAGGTGTGTTGGGATGTATTGGGAAGCCATGGCGACAAACTGTCGGAACTTCTCTGGCGGCTTGATTGGTCGGTCTTGACTTTTCTGAACATGAAAAGGAAAACATTACAATGAGAAGGCCAGTGTCTTGAAGAACAAGATATTGAAACGCGCGCACACACAGACACACACACACACAGACACGCACACACACACACACACACACAACACACACAGACACAACGCACACACAGACACAACACACACACACACACACACACACACACATACATGCATGCACACACACACAAAACACACACACACATACACAGACATCACACACACACACACACACACACACACACACACACACACAACACACACACACACACACACACACACACACACACACAACACACACACAACACAACACAACACAACACACACACACACACACACAAAACATCGATGGAGCTCTCATCAGCTAGCACACAGGCAAACAAAAGGCATAGAGAACACTTCCTTTAGAGAAGTTATAACTCCACTGCAGTCTACCAAAATGTTCAGCACTCCAACAAACTAAGATGGGCCAAAGGTAGAAGTTAAGCGGGAAGCTTGTTTTCTTTTCGTACACGCAAGCTTCCATGCAAGGGAAACTACACACGCCATTAGAATGATGATTCAACTATACACAGTTCTTTCCCTTATATGAAAAAAAAAACGAGACTGATCAAAGGTTTCTCTCTCTCTCCCTTTCTCAAACTGACTGCTGGCTTTTTCCATTCTGATAGACACTCAGACTTGCAGTTAAGTGAAGGCTCCCACATAAATGTCTTCACAGAATGAAGGGAACATTACTTTGATGGAAACATCGTCTTTTCTTCCCACTGCATTTCCTAGGGCCAGTGAAATGTTCTATGCTAAACACGCACCCCTTTCACACTTTTTGTTCTTTAGAATTCAGTGACATTATTTGGAAAATCATAAATACGTACCAAGTAAGCACTGAATGTACTGACATTTTCACAGGAAACATGATAAACTTTGAAATAATGAACAGATTGTAAGCTTTGATTATTTCATGCAATGCACTTCTGCACACACACACACACATACGCAATACATGAAGGCACACACATACACACACGCACAAACACGCACACATGCCTGCACGCACACACACATACACGCACACACACACACATGCACGCATATGCACCCACGCACTCACATGGGCCCATGCCCGCACATCATACACACACACATACATTTACTACACACACATTAAAAAAAAAAACATGCTAGGTAGGCACTCAGGGTCTGACCAGCATGTTGGGCTAATGCGTAGGTCAGACATCCGCTGAGTCGTAGCCACGAGACCCTCTTCTTCAATTTCTCATCTTAGTTGTTAATTCATTTATCCATCAGCTTCAAATCATGCGTAGTGTGGTCTCAAAACTTAGCGGATGTGGTGTAACGTATATGGACGAGTCCGCACACAGTGAGGCCTCCTTGATGAAACTGAACAGTTGAACTGGTAACATATGGCCAAAGTGTTGCGTAATGAATGAGATGTGTACACTTAGCTAAAGTTAACTTCAAACTGTTCAGAATGCCCTGGTTTTCATCTGAAGATCAAAGCTGGTTGTACTATGATGAGTTCATTCAAACATGTATCACTGAACCTGGAAGGATACAAAATCTGTTAAAAAACAGAACGAAAAATGTTTTGTGGCCGACTGTGTTGTCTGCTAATGCAAAGCTCTCTAACAATTTTTGTCAAATTGTGAAGTGACATATTTGATGACTGGGAGCTAAAACGAAGCTGTAATTGCAGTTTGATGAAATAAACAGTTCACTTCACGTGCGGCCGTCTGCTGCGCGATGGCAGTGCAGAGGTGAGCACCGGTCAGATTTGATCTGCACTCCTGCATCTACTTCACCAATGGCAAACATCACGCACATCATTTCCTGTCCGTCCAGGCAACCTCATGGTGGGCAGACTGGACCTTACACTTCCCTCACTTTAGCTGAGCGTTTCAGTGCATTACTGTTCTGTCTGGACCTGTGCTGCCGAGTGCCATCAAGAATAAAAAACAAAACCAAGAAGTCATGAACAAAACAACTGCGATTATGACTAAACGACTCCAAACGCAAATTTCGAAGCGATTTTATCAAATACCCCCATATGGAACCTTGAACCCTTTCACTGCCACACACACACAGCTATGATTATGACACCAGCCAGCTCTTCACCCACGACCTGATGTGCAGCAGGAGACATCAGAACTACAAGTTATCTGCCTTGACTTGCTGCTTTCATACAACCAGTTTTCCCTCATTTGTTACTCATCTCAAGGAATATGTTTAACAGGCACTTTACAACAGACTGTGAGATGACCATGGGCAGAGATGTTTTACCAGAAGTGATTTTTTAGTTTCTAAAAGAAATTCAGTATTTCACATCTGACCTAGATTTTATGGAAAATTTGCCTGATTTTACAATATTTTGGCTTGTTTGGAATGGACTGGTTCGGTGAGAGGGAGTGGTTTTGTCCGTTTCTTTTTTTGTTTTTGTTTTTTTGGAGAGGCATACACAGATCCATCTGGACATAGTAATAGCCCTGATACCCTTACATCCCCCCTCCTCTTCCCTCCCTATTGACAAAAAAAAAATTAATGTTCCAGAAGAACTAGTCAATCGAGAGGTCCCACTGTAATAATTTCAGACAGGAAGATGCTTTCTGACACAGCACTCTGGTGATCAAGAAAACATTCTGCAAAACCCAGTAATAAATAACGTAATGAAACAGTCACGTGCACAACATTGACAATGAAATGTATGGACACCATATGGTCATCATGTCAGCAACAGCATGGAAGGTCCAGAAGAGGTTCAACCATACTACAGGTTTACCATGTAGTCAGGAAAACCAGGTCGATCAGCTCTCCAGCACAGACAAAACTCTGTGAAAGTCAATGGTGATGGCCGTCCCTTGTGAAGGCCAACAGGATGCCAGAGCCAAACACTGACGATCTTATCCCTCTTGCATTTGTTTCGCCTGTATCCGGCCGCTCTGTTTGTCTCCCCTCGTGTTTGTTATGGTCGCAACCAGCCACACACATGCCGCTACTTTCCCTCGCACGCTGAGGCCTTGTTTCAAGTCAAGGCTGCCTAAAATAAATGGGCATCCCTGAGTGGTGTCAATGACATCTGAGCAGTAGCATGGGGTGTGGGAAACGATTCATTCACACAGACTATGGTTGTGAACTGAATGCATTCCATTGATTTCTCAGAAAATATTAATACTGTGAACAGTGTTGGGTTGGAAAATGCAAATTGCAAGAGGGTTAAGCCTCCCACCCCAAAACCCCATCTGCCCCAATTCCAGGGTTTCAGCATGAATGCTTCTGAGGGATTATCCATATCACTACGAGACAAAAGACTGTTGGGTTGCAAGTGGACACTTTCACTGACACCTTGGAAGTATCAAGCACTTTAAGTCTGCCTTGTACAGTCACCCATCTGATTATGATTTCCTATGTTAGACCATTCAACAGGTTAACAACAGAGGTGGAACATCAGAAGGATTCCTGGATGGATGACCAGACATGACCCAGCGGAAAAGACCGCACAAACTGGTGAAAAGCTACAGACAAGGGTGGAGGGACGGGAGGAGTGGGGGGAGAGAGGACACTTCCACTATACCATACTTTACTGTTTTCACCGTTCATACCAGACCTCTCCAGGACTTCCACTATACCATACTCTACTGTTTTCACCGTTCATACCAGACTTCTCAAGGACTTCCACTATACCATACTCTACTGTTTTCACCGTTCATACCCGACTTCTCCAGGACTTCCACTAAGCCATACTCTACTGTTTTTCACCATTCATACCAGACTTCTCCAGGACTTCCACTATACCATACTCTACTGTTTTCACCATTCATACCAGACTTCTCAAGGACTTCCACTATACCATACTCTACTGTTTTCACCGTTCATACCCGACTTCTCCAGGACTTCCACTAACCCATACTCTACTGTTTTCACCATTCATACCAGACTTCTCCAGGACTTCCACTATACCATACTCTACTGTTTTTCACACATTCATACCAGACTTCTCAAGGACTTCCACTATACCATACTCTACTGTTTTCACCGTTCATACCCGACTTCTCCAGGACTTCCACTAAGCCATACTCTACTGTTTTCACCATTCATACCAGACTTCTCAAGGACTTCCACTATACCATACTCTACTGTTTTCACCGTTCATACCCGACTTCTCCAGGACTTCCACTATACCATACTCTACTGTTTTCACCATTCATACCAGACTTCTCAAGGACTTCCACTATACCATACTTTACTGTTTTCACCGTTCATACCCGACTTCTCCAGGACTTCCACTAAGCCATACTCTACTGTTTTCACCGTTCATACCAGACTTCTCTAGGACTTCCACTATACCATACTCTACTGTTTTCATCGCTCATACCCGACTTCTCCCAGGACTTCCACTAAGCCATACTCTACTGTTTTCACCATTCATACCAGACTTCTCCAGGACTTCCACTATACCATACTCTACTGTTTTCACCATTCATACCAGACTTCTTAAGGACTTCCACTACACCATACTCTACTGTTTTCACCGTTCATACCCGACTTCTCCAGGACTTCCACTAAGCCATACTCTACTGTTTTCACCATTCATACCCGACTTCTCCAGGACTTCCACTATACCATACTATACTGTTTTCACCATTCATACCAGACTTCTCCAGGACTTCCACTAAGCCATACTCTACTGTTTTCACCATTCATACCAGACTTCTCCAGGACTTCCACTATACCATACTCTACTGTTTTCACCATTCATACCAGACTACTCCAGGACTTCCACTAAGCCATACTCTACTGTTTTCACCATTCATACCAGACTTCTCCAGGACTTCCACTAAGCCATACTCTACTGTTTTCACCATCATACCAGACTTCTCAAGGACTTCCACTATACCATACTATACTGTTTTCACCATTCATACCAGACCTCTCCAGGACTTCCACTATACCATACTATACTGTTTTCACCGTTCATACCAGACCTCTCCAGGACTTCCACTATACCATACTATACTGTTTTCACCATTCATACCAGACCTCTCCAGGACTTCCACTATACCATACTATACTGTTTTCACCGTTCATACCAGACCTCTCCAGGACTTCCACTATACCATACTTTACTGTTTTCACCATTCATACCAGACTTCTCAAGGACTTCCACTAAGCCATACTCTACTGTTTTCACCATTCATACCCGACTTCTCCAGGACTTCCACTAAGCCATACTCTACTGTTTTCACCATTCATACCAGACTTCTCAAGGACTTCCACTATACCATACTCTACTGTTTTCATCGCTCATACCCGACTTCTCCAGGACTTCCACTAAGCCATACTCTACTGTTTCACCATTCATACCAGACTTCTCCAGGACTTCCACTAAGCCATACTCTACTGTTTTTCACCATTCATACCAGACTTCTCCAGGACATCGCCTTCCCTGTGACCCAGCTTTCTCAGATTTCTTTTTCTTTTGGTAGTTCATTTTTCAGCTGAAACTGTCCAAAAAAAAAGAAAAGCATGAATCCACAAAAAGGAGGAAGAACAATCATGCCTGACAAAAGAAGGGACTGCAGAGATTACAGCCCCTCTAAGCCGCTGTTCATCAGAAAGATACTGTAGAGATCCTTGGGAACATACAAGCATCTGCAATGGAGCCCCCACCAGTTGTCATGCTACGAAAATAATGCTATCAATAAGAGTAATAATAATTACATTGCACAATGCTCTATAACACAGACCCAAAATCATAAGAGTAATAACAGTTATATTACACAATGCTCCATAAACCTCTTCTTTATGCACTTACTTGCCCTTACTTAGGCTGAAAACCTACAGCAAGAGAAGTAACTCAGTGATTTGAACATGGTTACCCAATTTAAAAATTGATTTAAAATAAAGGAAAGAAAATAATGAAATGAAAATAATTTCAGAAATTCCTACCAATATACATGTAGCTATATCATGTTTGAAGAATGTCACTTAAGCCATTTACTTGGAGGGGAAAAAAGCTTCTTTCTTCTTCAGAACTTTCTTCTGAATTGTTCATCATACCTGGAACCTCATCCCAGTTAAAATCTAGGTCACTGTAAGCTTCATTACCCAGCACTTTCACTAACTCTTATGCCGTAAATCCTACAAATCACAGTATCTTCATCACTAAATCCCATGATAGAACGACAGAAATCAAGGTTAGCCATGGTGAAAAACAGCACTTCGACCACAAAACATTTTTAAAATTCCTAACTCAAGAACTACGGCACGTATCGACTGGCGTTTTTTTGCAAACGGAAGTGAATCACTAAAGGAAAAACAAAGTCACGTTCACAGGAGACTTCCTTTTCTACGAGAAACATGGGGGCGCCCACTGATGCCACGTGTTTTACTGGGCGATTGCAGGCGCTGTGTAAACAGCCACGCTGACCTTTACCAGACACTGGTGGGCGCGATGGGAAGAAGAGGGCTAACCAAGACTCAAAGTGCGCTAACTGCACACTTCCACAAACACCAATGTTACAAACATAAACAGATCTCACTGCAAAGTCAGGCGACTGCAGGCAGAAATCTAAACAAATTTTTTAAAGTATTTATAAGGCTCCACCAAAAAAACGCAGACAAACGAATCACAAGACAAAACATGGTATGTTTCCACCTCTTAGGTTTTCTTCAGGCAAGATACACACCACTCAGGACAACGAAAATAATCAGCAATCACTTGTCTTCATCCAACGTGGCATAAGATGGGTGTCGAAACAAAAAAAAAAAAACCAGCTGAGAGCATTCCGCTCTACAGATTACCCACCTTGAACCCTACGGCCAGCAGGTGACTGTTGCGAACAACACCACACAGCTTGCTCTTCAGTGCTGCCATCTGCAGGACTGGACAGCCCTTCTCCTCCGCCGTTTTGAGGGCTGACAGCAGAATGGGGTGGGGGTCTCTGTGCTCGTGCTGAACCAGCAGAAGGTCCAGCTGGTCACCGCAGACGGCGCTCCTCACTGCCGCCAGGTCCATCATCATGCCAGAGCTGATTGGACAGAGACCAGATCTTTGTAGCTTCTCCGCTCCCTTTCTCCTTCATATTTTGTACAAGTATCTGAACATCTTTTTCTCCGTAATGAATGTTGTAAATTTGAAGCTTTTTTCCTCCCTGATAATATTTTGTAAATTGAAAGTTCTTTTTCTCCTTGGTAATATTTTGTAATTGGGATTCAATGACAGTAACAATTTAGCTTTGGAACACATTAAGACACAAACTGTTCATGCAGCTCCAGCACTTTTCACAAAGGATTTAGTGCCTTTGATCCACTGTAAGATATTTACAGTCCACTACAAACTTTCCTGTACAAAGCTGCTGCCATCTCCATGAAACAAATTTCTTATACCGAAGATTCATGAGCGTGATCTGCATTTACTCATTTTCTCCTCTTTCACTGTTGGTCATTTCATATCAACAATAGAAATATAATTCATTCTCCCGTCAAGAAAGTATTAACTGCAAATTCTGGCTTTTTTAACCTTTCTTTTCCATTTACTTGATGTACTTTGCAATCTATTATGTACTGTCTATCAGGAAAAATGCAAGCAGATACAACTAACAGCTGTGAAGTATACTGCTGACAGTTTTCGACAGGATTTCTCAAGGGTGACACTTTGAAAATCTGAAAAAAGTGAAAATGAGGCAGGGGTTCAGGGGCTGCCAGGCCCTGGCGGGAGGCAGGGGCAGTGCCCCGCTGGGGGGTCCACAGAAGATTTTATGAAATTTTAAGAGCATTTCATGGCCTCTCCTGGCATCAAACTGGAAAATGCCGTACAACTGCAGCCTCTAATGTTCCACATGA
>JADBJO010009137.1:50000-70000 GCA_016801955.1 Conus betulinus
CACCATGTACAAGGAAGACACCATGTACAAGGAAGACACGATGTACAAGGAGGACATGACGTACAAGGAAGACACGATGTACAGCTATGCACACAGGCCTGACAGTGACACTGACCCATCTTTGGCGGGAGATGAAGTCTCATCAGCAACGTCCTCCTCCTGTCCCATACTCTCTGCAGATGATTTGTTCTCTGCCTCCACACTGTCGCCGCCATCCACGTCTGTGCTGCCACCTGTGTCCTGACTCGCCCAGGGAACGGACAAGGGCGGCGCTAGGGCAGCAGCCATGGACACAAACTCCTCAAAATCGTTTGGCTCGTCAGGCTGACTTTTCTGCCAGGAACACCACACACACAACATAGCTGCAACCCGTTGAAAAAAAAAATGTTATAAACTAAAGATTGTGGCTATGTTTTTTCTGGAGGAACTGCACAAGACTGTTTCTTCTTTACAACCGCCTCAGGAACACCACTGGTGGTGGTTAGGGGGGGGGGGGGGGGGGGGCACAGAAAAAGAG
This sequence comes from Conus betulinus, assembly GCA_016801955.1. NCBI lineage: Eukaryota > Metazoa > Mollusca > Gastropoda > Neogastropoda > Conidae > Conus > Conus betulinus. Next base: position 50,518 of record JADBJO010009137.1, read on the forward strand.
ACAGCAACCTCCTACCATTTGCCCCCCAGTCACCAAGTCCCTAACCTGTTGTTTCTAAGTCCAGCACTGGCCATCATCTACAAACTCAATTTACAACCTGTGGTGAGAATGCATGTCATTCCAGACCTGAACGACTCGAAACCGCAAATCTACCATTGGTATACCGTCGACCATGTCAACACTGTTAGTCAGAAAAACACCCATTTTAAATGTGAGACTGTTACGGTGGTAAATGTCAGGACCATACCAGTTCATACATTTTCATCGTGAAACAATACTCAAGAAACAGTACAAACATTACAGCGCTACTAAAACACTCACACAACAGTTTAGTGACGAGCATACTGTTTAATGCATTACTACTAGTTCTTTTCAACCATGAAGAGTCACATTACCTTATCTCTATTGAGTTCAAGGCTGTTTAAAAAGCAAATACACAAACAGAAGAATATCAACATGAATTTCATTCTATCATACAAACATATACAAAACACAACTCAAATGTTTCCTCTATTCTCACCTTCCCACTCAAAGTAAAAGTATATGCACACACACACACACACACACACACACACACACACACACACACACACACACACACACACACACACACGTGCATGTGCACACACACACATACACACTCACTCACTCACTCACACACACACACACACACACACACACACACACACACACACACACACACACACACACTCTCTCTCACACACACACACACACACACACACACACACACACACACATACACATTAAGCAAACAAAAATGGGGACAAGATAAAGAGAGTTTAACACTCCTGTCTTCTGCTCTTGTGCGGTCTAGATTGATTTATGCTCAAGAAGTCTTCTTCAGTGCTCCACAGCATCTACTCAATAAGTTACAAAGTGTAGACTGCAAAGCATATAAACTTGCTCTTGGAGTGCCCACACATGCCTGCAACATTGGGACATACTATGAAATTGGAATTTTACCTTTGAACGAATTTTGAAAAGTGTCCTCCACCAAATTTGTTCTAAAGAACCTTTCACAAAAAAGTTCCGGTACAAATGAAGTATCTCTAAACTCAGATACTGATTTTGCTAAAAGAGCAAAAGATATAAAATCAGCAAAATATTCAGTCATAGACATCTACTCTTCTGAAAAAAAACAGCATTAACCAAAGTAAAATAGCTATCAGTCCGTCCTTTCCACCCATTCCCAAATGGGAACAAACCAAAGCAAATTATGACACAAACTATACTGAACTGAACAAAAACGATCCACCATATCTTTTAAAAAATTATATAAATTATCATTAGGAAAATCAATATAAGGATCATCTGCAAATTTTTACAGATGGTTCAGTGTTAGATGACCAAAGAACAGGAGCAGCTTTCATAATACCAAAATTAAAAGTGGAGGAATTATTTTTTCTTGGCAAACACTTGTCAATATTTACTGCAGAATTAGTTGCTGTTCTAATGTCCCTAAAGTATGTTTTAAAGTTTTCCATAGAAAACTGTCAACTTTTACTGTGCAGTGATTCAAAGTCAGCCCTTTCTGCCTTACTGTCTCTAAATCCAAAGATCCGCTGTGAGACTATTACAGAAATTAATTACGTGACATATCTCTTATCAATGAAAAGAATAAATGTGACTTTCTGTTGGGTGCCCTCACATTGTGGAATTTCAACAAATGAGAAAGTTGATCAAGCTGCTCGGAGAGCAGCTCGCAACATTGAAGGAACGACTACTCTGAACATTCCGCTAGACCTATCAGAATGTTATACTTTAATTACTAGAGCATCCTTGAACAGTTTTCAAGAGCTTATTGGAAGGCACAGATAGCAATATTATCACAACTGTATAAAACCAAATCCCGACATCCACCCCAAGACTCAGTTAGACAAATCTGAAAATACGACATCTAGAGAGGTAGTAACTTTAATTCATAGGATGCATTTTAATTCACTTCGAACCAAATACAGTAAAAATGTTACATGCATGTGTGGGGAAACGCTTAGTGTACGTCACCTACTACTAGATTGTCCAAGAGTAAAGAATACAGTGCTCAAAGCTGGTTCTAACATCTCACATAATAGATCGACTCCACTGACTTTACCAAAAATTTTAAATAATTATGCTTTACTTTGTTCGTTATGCCCTCATCTATTACATAGTACAGTAGGAATTTGTCTTTAACTTTCAAACAACCCCTCATACACAAAAAGAAATTATTACACACACACACACACACACACACACACACACACACACACACACACACATACACACACACACACACACACACACACAAGACACACGCACACACACACACACACGCACACAGACGCACGAGCGCGCGCCTCGCGCACGCACGCACCCAGCCCGCATGCACACACGCACGCACACGCACACACACACACACACACACACACACACACACACACACACACTATTATACAATTCGTCTGAAATCACTTAAAGTGGGAAGAAGTTAAACTGAAGAACAACAACAACAACAACAACAACACACACACACACACACACACACACACACACACACACACACACACTCACATACACGCACACATTCACACACACACATACACACACACGCACACACACACACACACACACACACACACACACACACACACACACATATTCACACTCACACACATAAACCCACCAGCATAAATGCACCTCACAGACCCTCACAACGCAGCAGCAGAAATACAAAAAGTAAAACAAAGAGAGCACCACTGACAGCCTCCATGACAAAGCAATGAAAGGAGGAAGAAGATTTTGAACAAAACAAGTTTTTAACTCTTTCATCCCCACAACCCGGTTTTCCGGTTTGCAGAAATCCTATCCTTTCTTCCTGCAGCCCGGAAAACTGGGCAGCACAAAATCCCTCCCTTCCTTCCTTCTGCAGCCCCAGAAAACCAGTTCTCGCGGTAAGCGCTTTGAACTTCACGGAAGTCACGTCATCGGTACACATCATGACTGGGGTCACTTGCGGGGCAGTGTTTATGAATGGAATGGATGCCAGACGAATAAAAGAGTTAACCTGCATTTGACAGCAGGAAGCAATGGAGCTTGGAAAAACTGAAAAAAACGGCATTCATTCCATGAAACAGGCCCATACTATGAGACACATGCTAGTGTTGTGAACTGACTAGAGCTGGCAAAACATCTGTGGGCAACAACGCAAAACGGCCTTACTGAGTAACATACAAACTTCTGACAGATAGAGTGAAACAGCCTAATGAAGACTCCCTTTTAATCCATTTCTGACAAAGCAAATTTTCCCATGTAGCATGCGCTACCCTGAAGAAAACAGAAAAAAGAAGAAGAAACGCATAATTGCGTTGCTGCTCATTCATTTCTGCACAAACTCAGCTAAGCTTAGTAAATCTGTTGAGGTGAAAATGTGACATTACTTTTAAATAAATCAAGAACAGGTCACTATGGCATGTCTATGACAACTTGACTAAAAAATAGGGAATATTACTGTAATATATGCATTTTTTTTTTTTTTTTTACAGTTTCATGGTACAAGAATGTGAAATTAACATGTGATCTCTCATAGAACAGCCATTTATAGAATGACCATTCTTTGACTGTTTCTTGAGCAGAAAAATCACCTGCAGTGACTGAAGGCTTCCCATCACTCCCAGACGCCCCCAGAAGCTGACGGATACATGCACATTTGGAGGTAAAAAATGAGCTTTTCTGGGGTCAAAAAGGGGATATTTCTTCCATCTCATGCTAGAATTAGACATGAACAGTACTAACAGCAAAGCATACAGCTTACAAATATTACAGTCATCACACATTACTCAACATTAGAAAGCACTTCAACTTACCACTTCAGTCCAACAAGTAAACTGTGGCTTGACAGGTTACACAGAAGTCTCCAGACTAATGTCCATTTATGTTGCTCTTTGCTCCTAGATTATCTAGCTACAATGATAGATTCTTTGGAAGTCTTGGTTTTTCAGTCTGTACACAATGGATACCACCAATATTGCAATTTTCTTGTTTCATCTGCCTGGATATCTGGATACCTGATTCTCTATAGTCTTGTAACAGCAAACTGAATTCTATCAAGATGTTGGTAATGGGAGGCGAGCGTTTTCACAAGATGCGAAGTCTTTGTTCTGCCCGAGGGCAAATTTTGCAGCTTCATCTGACCCTGGGAACATGGCTTTGAAAAGTCGGCCCGCATGATCTGATGCAGCAATGGGGATGTTGTGTTCCAGCAAGTAGGAAGTGAACAAGAGCTGTAAAACAAATATATGCAGTCAGTAAATCAAATTCCACAGACAAGCTTTTAAAGACAGCTGATCCATGCACACAACCACACATGGGGTGGGGGGGGGGGGGGGGGGGGGGGGGGGGGGGGCGGAGAATGCTTATGTTAAGACTTCTACAAGTATAACACCTTGCTGTTAATGAATTGTTGCATTAATCTTGTTTGTCTGTTGTTAACGTTAATGGTTCTAAATAGAATACTCATGCTGGCATTTCGCCTTTCCAGTTTCACATATCCACTATCATATTCATGTGGATTTTAAAATAATACTCATGCTAGCATTTAGCTTTCCACAAATGCACTATTATATCATCACCTTTTTTTTTTTCAAAAACTTTATTTCTTATTACTATGGGGGGGGGGGGGGGGGGGGGGGGGGCATGGTCAGGAGGCCTGACTTTATATTCACAAAACAATTTTACAAATTATCAATTTTCAATATATTTCATAACTACAATGGATCTATAAAAGTATAAGATTGACGGAGTGCGAGCACGAGTAAGGAGGCAAGAGTTGTTGATGGTAGTATAAGTCTTAAACTTCCAGTTCATTTGTTAAAGAAAAATGTTTAGAGAGAAAGTGAAAGACAAGGACAATGATCCTTTATTTTATAATGGCTGAAGTACTGGCTTACTCGGCAAATTTTTTCTTTGTATCTAATACTATTCTAACAAGCATGCACTACGTACTACAACACCTACATCAAAACAAGGGTATGCATTTACATAGATACCCTATGAAAATACAAAAAAAACTAAAAAAAAAAAAAAAAAAATGTATAGAAACAAACAATTATGAAACAACAGCAAACAGAGAAAAAAAAAAGCAGGCAAACAACACACACACACACACACACACACACATACACACGCACACAAATGTGCGCACGCACACACTGACAACACACACATGTATACACACACCACATGAATACCAAAAAAAAAAAAAAAAAACAAAACAAACACACACTTACATCACTTCTGACATGAGATGAAGAACAAATACATAGCCAATCATAAAATCCATACAAAAATATTTAGATGGTAAAAAAAAGTGAACAGAAAATAATTCCAACCATCAACAAGAGTATTACAACATTGGCTGTTGTTTTACCAGTTAAATGAAAGGAGGAAAATAAAATATTTTTAAAATTGAAAGAGACTGAGAGACAGACAGAGAGAGAGAGAGAGAGAGAGAGAGAGAGAGAGAGAGAGAGAGAGAGAGAGAGAGAGGGGGGGGGGGGGGGGGGGAGACTTGTAGGGTGTGAGGGGAGGGGAGGGGGGGTAATCTGACAATAATTTTTGTTGGTCTCCAAAAAATAAATTTTGACATCAAGTCATCAGTAGGTCCATGCTCTTTTTTTTTTTTTTTAATCTGTGCAAACTCTCAGCCGAGTTCCCAGCAATGAAGCAACAAGCAAAAAAATAGCTACTGCATAAATCCATCACTTACCTCTGCCTTAATGGTGCTTGTGTCCAATCCGTTTGAAAATCGCGAGGTGATTTTCGGCGTCTCTGCAACTGCGTCAGATTGCGCCGCATTTCCTCTTGTGCTTGGCAGAAGAGGCATGAAGCTCAATGTCTTTTTTCCCACCATGTGAGATGCTGATGTCAGTACGGCATTCTTTACAAAACGCATGGTACTCATCTCTCTTGGACGCATCAATGAAGGCGTAGTCGACTTTGTATCGCGGCAAAAACTTGACTTTTGCCTTTTTTTTCGAGTCCATGTGGCACTGCTTTCCTGACGCCATTTTCGCGGGGACTGAAGTACCGGACGGAAGTACCGGGCGGAAGTCACTTTGTTTCGGTAAACCGAAGTGTCTTTTTACCGACACCATGCGAAAAATTACCGAAACTTGAAGTGATTTTTGATTTTTTTTCATTTTCGGGAAAAAAACAGACAACTTTCGGGATTTCCTGTCAGATTTTCATTTTCGGAGATTCTTACAGTTGTCTGTCAAGATGTTCCACTGCAGTATGAAAAAGAAGCACAAGTTACAGCTCTGACAAGTCATCTCAGTCCCAATATTCAGATTCTGTAGTGTCATCTCTGTCTTCTCGCTCACTCCTCATAACAATGCAGACAACATCTTCGCTCAGAAACTCTGTCCCATCATGCCCTGCTCTTTTCAGGACCTCAGTTCTGATTTCCCCTCTTATCCATGCTGGTCTAATCTACACTGGCAGCTGAGTCATGGGACCTGCTGAGGAGAAGTGGTGGCAGACGAGGAAGCTCATTCAATCTGGAGCAGCAAACAACCCGGAAGCCTGAATAGCTCAGTGGATGAGCGCTGGACTCGTAATGTTTTAGTGATCCTGGGGTTGCAGGTTGGAATCTCTGCTGGGCTGTTTCAGTACAGGGGGATTTTTCCCTCAGAGTTAACACTGGTTCTCACTCCATTTCCCATACAGTCCTTCGAATGAGACTATAAACCAAGGTTCCTTGTGTGAACGCACGCATAACATCTTGCACACACGTAAAATCCCATCACCAACTTTCGGAAGAGAAGGCCAGTTTGGCCGTTGGTATGGATGACACGTTACACACACAGCATGCACCTTCCCCGAAGATGGAGTATGGCTGCCTTAAAGGCGGAATAAAAAACAGTCATACACACAAAACTCCACTCCCTTTATTGGGTAGATGGGATTAATCCTTGCCTTTCTACACAGGGGGTGTCCGCAGGAGTATCAGCCTGCGTACGCAGAAGAAGAAAAAGTCGAAAGAGAAAATTACTTGACAGAGCCGTGCTTATGCCAAAATCAGGAAAAGGCAGTTGTAAACACACCCGAGTGAGTCACAGCAATGCAGGATCCACCTTAATTTTGTTTACTCTTTGTGAAATGCTGGACTTGAGGCCAGCAAGTCTGATCGTGATTGTGTTTGTGGGAGTTGAGACCAACATCCTGATGATAATCTCCATGAGGAAGGCAAGGTAATGTTGCTTATAGCCCAGCCGACCGCGAAGGGCCGCATCAGGACTATCATCATGTAAAGTCAACTCAGAAGTGATTTTTAAAAAAAAAGAAAGAAAAGAAAAACGTTCACACAACCCTTTAAAATACACCTTTCTAAAACCATACCGGAAACTTTGTTTAAAAATCTTTCTTCTATAAAATCCTAGATCAGATGAAAAACACTAATCTATTTCAGAAATTTTAAGGTCACATCAGATGGGACATCCTTGAACAAGGTTTTCATGGAGTCTGCTGTAAAGTGCTCATGTCTCACATCATGTAAGTCCCAACAATTTTCAACAATCTGTTTCACTGTAATGAAAGCAAAGAAAATGGGGAATGTAATCACATAAACACAACCCAAATAACAACAACAATAAAAGGGAAACAAACGAAACAGAGAAATAAGAGTTGTGTTACAAGGCCAGAAAAGACACCCAACAAAGAAATAACAACAACAATAACAAAAAGCACCTACACTACATAGAAGCCTTGTTATTCTGCAAACCATCATTCACCTTGAACCCTAGTGTCAGTATACTGATCAATAAAGAGAACCCTTGTTATATGCAAATTATCATTCACCTTAAAACCTAGCGCCAGTATACTGATCAATACAGAAAAGCCTTGTTATATGCAAACCATTGTTCACCTTAAAACCGAGCGCCAGTATACTGGTCACGCCACAACAGCTTCAGTCAGCTGCTGACTCAGATTGGAGAAACAGATGCCAGGGCATCTGCGGCTGGCGACCAATGGCAGCAGACTACGGAGCAGGATCGTAGGCTGAGCATCATTCGAGACCAGCACCAGTGCTAGCAGGTTCCGCTCCAAAGCTTTGGTCACCTGGCGATATCCAATCACCAGCTGTTGTCTGTTGGAGACATGGCACACATGCAAGTGGCTTTAACAGGATGTAGCTGCAGTTAGTAGCTTCTTTGTTCAGTTCATCAATTTTCACTGTTGCTGGTTTTCTGCTAATTTGTCTAGAATCCATTCAGCAAGTAAGTTCCAGACTTTTCATTTGAAACATGACTGAAATGATATTTTACAAACTTAAACATGTCGCCTTCTCATACCTATCTTAATGTGTTTAATGACTATTCGACTGACTGATAACTTATTATGTGTTACTTTCAACAGTTGTCTGTTATTTTACTTTATTCTTTAAGTTAAAAGCAGCGCTCAAACTGAGTCTGCTATTTGCACTTAAAATATTCAGCCAGCAGTTCCAATTCATATAGTTCCTTAAAAAAAAAATGTTTGCTGTCATCTAAATCTTTAACTTTAGCCAAATCTACCACAAAAATTTACAAAACCCCTTACAGTACACCATTAACAGTGTTATGGCCCCATCCGCACCCCTACCATTAGCAGCAGTAGTAGCAGTAGAAGCAGCAGTAGTAGTAGCAGTCATAGAATGATCATTTATTATTATTATTACTGTAAAATTAGGGAATAATAAACGTGTAAAATAGTAAATCAATAAATCACTCTCTCAGCTACATCACACAAGACACACAATAATCCCACCTCAGCCTCGCTCTGAGTTGATGGTTTTCCTCTGGACTCGGCTCGGGTTGAGAGGTGGACGCACTGTCAGGTTGGCCAGACTTCCTCCTAGTCCTAGCATCTTGACTTCTCTTGCTTTCCAGGCTGGGGAACTCCTGCAGTTTTCTGCATGCATGTGTGCGCCCGCACACACACACACACACACACACACACACACACACACACACACACACACACACACACATACATGCACATATGCACACACTCACACACATGTATGCAAATACACTCGTGTACACGCGCACACATACATGGACACATGTGTGCAAGCGTGTGCACAAAACACACACACACACACACACACACACACACACACACACACACAAAAATCATGCACAGGTGGACACACACACACACACACACACACACACACACACACACACACACACACACACACACACACAGAGAGTCACATGCATACACACAGTCACATGCACACACGCATGCAGGCAATATGTTGCATAGCTATAATAGATACTCTGTGTGTGTGTGTGTGTGTGTGTGTGTGTGTGTGTGTGTGAGTGTGTGTGTGTGTGTGTGTGTGTGTGTGTGTGTGTGTGTGTGTGTGTGTGTGTGTGCATGTGTGTGTGTGTGTGTGTGTGTGTGTGTGTGTGTACATTATGTGTGTGTGTGTGTGTGCATGTGTGTGTGTGTGCATGTGTGTGTGTGTGTGTGTGTGTGTGTGTGTGTGTGTGTGTGTGTGTGTGTGTGTCACTGTGTGTGTGTGTGTGTGTGTGTGTGTGTGTGTGTGTGTGTGATACACCTGAGTGTGTTCTGAGCACAAGTCCACACATGAACAACAGCAACGTTGACAAAAGCACTGAGATGCATCTCATTATTTCAGATGAAAAGGTCTCAATATTTGTGTTCATTCCAGTTCAAATAAACAAAGAAAAGAAACAAAAAGACTCACAGGGTCAGTGCAGTGATGATTTTGTCCTCTGTGTCTTTATCCACTTTTGGCCTAAGCAGACAAACAAAATTCACATGGATTAAACAGAAGAATACTGTGGAAGTATGACTTGTCATTTTCAAACAAATTATACCAAATCATATGCAAAATTAATTCAAAATAATCTTTTATATATATCAGCATTTTAAATCTGTAATATAACTTTATGAGTGAGTATACAGATCATCAAGTGGATTAAGGATTCCCCTGCTTGTGACGCTAACTTGCCTTCAAACTTGTGTTTTTATTTCAGCTGTGTGTTACTGTCATTATAGATCAAAGTGAATTCCATTAGAAAACACCCCAAAAGTTCTCCAACTGCAAAAATGAACACATAAAAAGAAACTTACACTTTTTAAAAATATTTTCGAAATGCAAAATAAACACACTAAAAAAGAGCATTTTTTTCTGCTCTGGAAATGCGAATTAAACAAACAAAAGGAAATTAAAATGTTCTTCCTGTTCTGAAAATGAAAAATATACACACATTACGAAGCTTAAATCATAAAATTTCAACCACTTCAGACTTCTGTCTTCACATTTCATGAAAAGAAGCTGTCAGGTTTAGAAAAAGGGCCACCTTCAAAATAAACAACAACAACAACAACAACAAAACAATCTCCAGGACAGCCAACTCACTTTTGGTATCCTTATACAACATTATCTTAGAAAGAAAAGAAGACATTTTTTTTAGGTGAGCAAGCCCTGGGGAATGAAATTTAGTATGACTAAAAGTATCATCCAGAGCATTAAAGCTAAGATTTCCTTCCACTGGCTCCTAAACGACACTGCCTTGAATGGTCTCTGTTCAAACACCCCTACCTACGCATTTAACAATTGTTGTTGTTCTTCTTCTTCCATTTATGCAATCACAAACAACTCTCTGATTCTTATGTCGCTATATTGAAAGGGGGCCTACCATTAGCCTAGTGCATTCTGCTTCTTCTTCCATCAGGCAGCCATATGTTGATGATTATGTTGCACTAAGGGAGGTTGCATTTGTAGCGCAGTAGTGACGGAATCTGTAAGATTGGGGGGGATGGGGGGGGGTATTTGGACAGGAGGCAGTGGCGGGCATGGTGGGGTGGGAGGTGGTGGACGGGGGAGGGGGGGGGGGGGGGGCGTGTAGGGAGGACTTGATGGTTGGTGTTTACAGGTGAGATGCCAGCCTGGACTTGAAAAGAGTCCAACGACTCGGCCATCACGACCCTCTGAGGCAGTCTATTCCATTCCGGGACAGTCCTTCGGCATTGCCAGTCTTGCTGTCCGTCAACATCTGGACATCATTAGCTGGCCCACCCACCATCAGTTGACCTGATGAGTCCCCCAAGTCACAAATCACTCCTGTCATCTGGATTTAACAAAGTCAAGATCTATACAGATCATACAGATCGACGCACGGGTTTCCTTCAGCGGAGACGAGGGGTTAGTTTCGAAAGTAGGGTTCACACTGTTCTCGTCTTGTAAATATCTAAAATAGTGACCCAGTTGACTTCTAATTATCTAGATTACTTACCATTCAATACCAAAAGGCGGCATCAATATGTTCTTGAATCCTTTTTTCTTGCCCATGATGAGATAAATTTACCACGTGGGATTTGTTGGTATTAGCCAGCCGCTTACCCCAAGGGACAGTACTCACGTCGCCCATCCGTCTTTTGAACCAAATAATCGCAACTTTTTAAAACTTTGTTTCAGAATAATAAAACAGATTTTTGACCGCAGATCTTCCATGAACAACATATCTTTGATTCTGAAATAGAAAAAAAAAATCTGCAACGTTCAAAGACCGTCTTCAGGACCTGTGACATAAAAAGAAACACAATACTAAACACAAAACACAAGACAGCAAGGGGAATACTAGGAAGAACATAAGGAAACTAGAATGGAAACCCTTAGAAGAAAGAAGAGCTTTTATCAAACTTAATATCTTCTTCAAAGGCAGAGTTAAACTAACTGATATCTCAATGGAACAACTAATATTAAATAAAAGTAGCACCAGGGAGTGGCGGTCAATCTTATGCCATACCTGCATCAAATATTGACAGCCACTTACATTCATTTTATCCTAGTTCTGTATGGCAGTGGAACTCACTGCCGGGTGCCATCAAGATTGCCACAAATGCAGTCTCATTTAAAAACCAAATTGATACGACAGTCTTGAGATCTGCATATTGACTGACTTTTCTATTTTAACTTCCCAGATATATTTTCTGGTTACCTGGGCCTGAATCTGGCCATTACTTTTAACTTTTTAAATATCGTGTGCGACCCCTTGTTGCCAAATTTTGCTCCAGGGGCCAACAGGTTGAGTCGCACTTTATTTTATTTTATTTTACTTTTTAACATGCGCGCTGGTGACCTACTCGTTTTTGAGTGAACAAGTCTTTTAGGAACAAGAAGAAGACAAAGTAATACTTATAGACAATGACATACGAAAACATATAGGCCAGCGTACACGGACGGATACGAGTTTAAAGAGAGGTGTGTGTGTGTGTGTGTGTGTGTGTGTTATGTATGTGTGTGTGTGTGTGTGTGTGTGTGCGCGCGCGCGCGCGCGCGTGCGTGCGTGCGTGCATGCGTGTGTGTGTGTGTGTGTGTGTGTGTGTGTGAGCGCACGCGCGCACGCCTGCATATACACACACACACACACACACGCGCGCGCGCGCGCGCGCGCGCGCACGCACACACCTTTGAAACACATATATTCTTCTCTTTACGTACATATTTTCATACGTCATTGTCTATACGTATTTATTTTTCTTTTTATGTCACAAATCCTGAAGACGGTGTATGACCGAAACGCTGACGATTTTTGTTGTTTCATTTTTTGTTTGTTTGTTTTTTCTATTTTGAAATCTGAGCATCCACAAAAGCATTTTGTATTTGTTTCGGAAGTTCTTGCTCTCGTCATTGTCTGGATCTGTTCTGGATAGGCACGTCGCATGGACCATGATATCTGGTTATCACTCAACAGAGCCTAGATTAGAAAGAGAGCTGGGATATAGTGGGCCATTCCGGCAATGCGACAAGTTTCCCTGTCGCCTGGAAGAAGGCTTCAACAGAGCACTCGCGCACACTCTGCTCAGAGCATACCGAACAAATGAGATATTCTCGAGAAAGGATGTTGTAAGCTTGTCCATATTTGTTTCTGTTCGTCTATGTTCTGTTTGACTGTATCCAAGTTCAAAAAGGCTGTGCCAGTTTCGAATCAATGTTAACGTGGTTGTCGTGTACATGAGTGAAGTAGAAGGTATTAGGCGAGCTTGGAACATCCTTTGGGGGTGGGGAGGGGGGTCTCTTTTTTTTTCTTTGTGCTCTGCATTGGAATTTCAGCCGGGCGATAAGGTGTCGGGAGCAGCATTCGTATGGAATTACGGACGTGCAATTATTTCATCATCGGAACAAGAGTTACTTCACTTGTTTGATATTTACTGCTTCTGTTTCCTTCTTCATTTAGGATTTCTTTTCTTAGCAATCAAACTCAGCTCATCTGTATTTGGTTCTGTTTGTCTTTGTGTTCTGTTTGACTAAATTCAAGATTCAAAATGGCTTTACAGTCTTGAAGAATGTTAGTTTGTGTTTGTTAATTTCTCCAGTCAGGAACACTGTATGTGGGCGAGCTTGGAACATTCATTATTGGAGGTGTCTCCTTGTTTGTTCTGAGTTATCTGTGTGTTGGCATTTCTACTACGCGAATTCAATGTCGTAAAATCATTCGTTTGGGGTTATGGGCTCGTCATGGGAGCAAGAGTTACCTTCCAGGAAACCACAGGCAATATTTGAACAGGTGAAGCACCGGAATACGAATAGGTGTTTTGTCTGGTGACTCGTTGGTCCACGTTTCTCTTGGCGGTTCGCTAACATTTAGTACAGCCTTCAGTGTTCATTCTCCGCCCCTGTCACCAGTCACCTTACAGAAAAAAAAAAACTTGCCCCTCACCACGTTCACTGTTCAGTCACTTCAAATGATGCAAGTTAATAAAAAGTAAGTTCGGTGTGCTTTTGTTGAGTTTGTATTCCGGTGTCGTATAATATCTGGAACCGTGATATCTGGAAACGCGTTCCCAGATTTACCGTGATATCTGGGAACGCGTTCCCAGATTTCCTGAACTGCCAATCGTGAAATCTGGGAACGCCTTCCCAGACATCACGGTAAATCTGGGAACGCGTGTGAAAAAAAAAAAGTGACAAGAAGGCCAAAGATCTCAATTGCTCCAAAATAAATTGTTTCCTACCTTCTCGAAAATCCATTCTTTTTTCGTCTTCCTTCTGCCCTTCTGAGCTCTGAAAGACCATGTTCCCAGATATCACAGTACATTTTGGGAACGCGTTCCCCAAAAAATCTGTGATATCTGGGAAGCCTTCCCAGATATCATGTTCCCAGATTTCACGCGACACCGGTGCTTCACCTTTTCAAATATTGCCTGTGGTTTTCTTGTCTTGCTGGGAAAGAAAGTGTGTACATTCGTGGTCTGGTTTATCGTTTGTGACCGTGAGCGATGACTGAAGTTGAGACGGATAAAGAGAACTTGTGTGTGGGACTAATGTGTGTTGATTCCCCCCCCCCCCTCCCTTCCTCTGTGTGTGTGTGTGTGTGTGTGTGTGTGTGTGTGTGTGTGTGTGTGTGTGTGTGTGTGTGTGTGTCTGTGCTCGTGTGCATGCGTGCGTGCGTGCGTGCATGTGTGTGTGATAACCTGTCAGTTTCAACAAACAGTTCGTTGGTAGCTGAAATGTATGTCTCTGCGTTAAGTGGCTCTCATTCTAATTCTTGTTTCATGTTAAAAGAACTGAGAACATGGGTGAGTGCATTTCATTCACAATGATTGGGAGGGCAGCTGAAGACAGGGCAATAGAAATGTATCATTTTCTGCACAAAACACAGAATCTGCAGCCACAGACTAACAACAACAGTTTCAAATTTGGTGATGTTTTATTAGTCCCGAACATGGCAAGAAGCATCAATATCAATTTCATGGCCCATCAAAAAAAAAAAAAAAAAAAAAAAAAAAAAAAAAAAAAGAAAAAAAAACAAAAAAAAAAAAAAAAAAAAAGACAAAAAAAAGACAAAAGAAAGAAACAAATGTAAGCTATTTCACAGATACTCCATTTCACTTTGTATGAAAATAACACACCATAACAAAAATCTTACATATCAAAGTGTGATAATATGAGATGTAGATGACGGTAATGATGACGACAGATTTGAGCTTTCTCTCTTCTTTTCCTTTCCTCTTTTTCTTATGCACAACAACAACATCTCTCTCTCTCTCTCTCTCTTTCTTTTCTTCTTTTTTTTTTTTTTTATTTGTTTCCATCGACAGTATTTCACGTCATAAGCGGCATTGTTGACGCAAACACAGACAGGAAGTCGAAAAGCATCACCCCGCATCTCCACCGGAAATTGAGCACCCGCAATACTTATTCCCAACAGCCTGCGGAGACAAAATTAAACCAAAGCTGCTTGAGAGAAAAGAGCAACCACGAATTTCACTTCAGGGGAGTAGATTTGAGTTTTGTGATTGATAGTATGCATACTTCCGTGCAGATGGCTCCACACATGCTGCTGAGACTGAGAGACATTACGAAGGGCAGCATTTCATGTAGGAGTACTCATTACAACATGCTTCAACGCTGGATGCAGTTATGGTGAAATTTGGTTAAGTGTGACTGATTTTGTTCTAAAAAACACACACCTGTTTCCATTCTTGAAGCTAGTACATCACAATTTACAATCTAGTACATCATAATTTACAATCAGACCTTTGAGGAGCTTGACCCAGCCCTGACCTGAGCTTACAAGGGGAGGCAAGGCTAATGCCAGTCTTGATATGGCCTGTATGATCGGCTTGGCTATAAATAGGCCTTTTGCAGGGTTTAACTGCTTGTTATTATGTACACTAACTTGAAGAAAGAGGCCGAAAGTCGAAAAAAAAAAAAAGCGCGAGGAAGCTAGCTACATTTGAGGGAGGTGGGAAGACCCTCTTCCCCCCCTCCCAAGTCCTCACTTACTCTTTCCCCGTAGAAGAGAAACTTCCTTTGAATTCTAGAACGAAGAGTGAAGTAGCTCAACACCAGTTATGAAATTGTTGAAGGTAGATCTGATTACTTTGCCGGGCAACTTTTTCTTCCCAAACGAAGCCAGTTCTATGTAAAATTGAAATAAAAGCAAACAAAAACAAACAAACAAGAAAACCAAAAAACAAAACAAACAAACAAACAAAAACCAACAACACAATACCAGAAGGCGAATTATTTTTCAGAATTTGAAATGCATGGAATTGGTTGGCAGAGATACTGACACACAGCTTTATTGTAATAACTTTTGGACTTCTCAAAGCAAATGTTATGTTGTGATCTGATGGAAATTGCAGATTAGTTCTTTACTATGTCTGTCAATTTGTTACCTCTGTGGGAATGACGGGTAAGGTTTACGCATATCACACTTCAATTCGTGTTGTTTTATTATGTTTGGGGCGACACGCTTGTTAATGATGAACATGAACACAGCCGGTCTGATCTTAGATCTAACTCAACAATACTCAGCATTTTGACTCTGAAGGATGATCCATTGATGCCTTAGAAATGTCTTGTCCATATTTCATGTCAACCAGCATGTATGGAGTATTTATGTTAACGTAAAACCACATCGTTCAAAGAATCTCAGCTAGGCAAAATAAAAAGGTCGGTAACCAACAAGAAATGAAGGAGATGAAATTATGATGGTTCACTGATCAGAAATTACCCACATTGATTCAGAGTATTTTGTTTTTGCTAAACAGTAACACAAACACACATGTTGACATGAAATGTTTTTCTTCCACTTTCTCTTTTGCTCCACCTTTTGTCGTACACACACACGCGCGCGCGCGCGCGCAAACACACACACACACACACGCACACACACACCAATATTCCACCAACATTATAGCAACGATCCATATGTTTTGCAAAGAGTCTATGTAGGCACGTGCACTCGCATACCCTAAACAACAACATACCATCAACCCCATTCAAACATTCGCCATACAAATCACGAGTTTCCAGTAAGCAGACAACCTGAAGATTCAACAGTAACTTTGGCAGGACAAGTCAGTACACCCCTCTGCTCGAAATTAAAAAAACGACAACAACAAAAAACAAAAACAAAAAAAAACTCACCCATTTATCTCAATCCGACAAAAGTTCAAACACAAATTACCCGAAAAAAAAAAACAAGAGAAAAGTATTTCAAGACAAAGAACAAGTCCAAACTGAATATCGCCATTACGACAGACACATGGGAACCTGGTTTTGTAAGTGACCCGGCAACTGCCCACCCGCAACGTAAGGATTGGTGGAGGAAGAGGTCTGTGCAACGGGGTTGCCTGCATGACCCCACACTGACCCTTGACCCGGAAACGCTTGTGGCTGGGTCATGGGAGGGTAAGCGGGGACCCCTGGGAACCCCGCAGTGGTGACGACAGTGGAGAAGGGGTTGCTGTACTGAGCGGGGTGCTGGGGGTAGACGTAAGCGTTGCTGTTGACGTGGGGTGGGGACGTACCCGGGGTGGGGAGTGCCAGGGATGTTGTTGTACGGGGCGGCGGGGGCGATGTACCCAGGGTTGTTCACCGTCACCTGGGCGCCGTACACCACGGGTTGAGCAGAAGCAGTGTACATCTGCGGTTGAGCCGCCATGATGGATCGTGGAGGGGAGGAGGAGGTCACTCCAGCTACATGTCCTGAAGAACAGACCAAGAGAGGTGTAAAAGTGAGTTCCTTCAATGAGAGGGAAAAGTCAATGATAGTAACTTTTTTTTTTTTTTAATGTTTAAAACAGAAACGGGGATGTCGGGGGGTGTCTTGGGCTGCTAAACGTTAGCAGTATAATGAGAAAACTATGTAAGAAAAAAAATAGATCCGTAACAAATAAAACACAACTTAATCATAAATCCCCCTCTCTCTGGTCTCTGTCTCTGTTTCTCTCCCTCTCTCTCAGATAGGCGCTGCGCTTAACCGTTGCAAAAGCTCAAACTTAATGCCTATATAACTGACATAATGTCAATCATCATATACTTTCACTTGAAGACAATGCAGATCTCAGATTTAAAGATTGCATGAAAAGAGACAAGCTTTATTATCAAGTCGTATCTGAAATCTGTCCATTGTAAACAAAAACGAACAAGAGACGAAAAGAAAAGTGGACAGTTTTTGCGAATGTTACGTTCTGAGTTGTTGTTGTTTCTGTCGTTGTTGTTCTTGTTTAGCATAGCACCTGAAAGTTTCGTCACCTGTAAGATAAACAACAAGGAACCTAATGATAGGCATTCTTTACCTGCCGAGCCTGATCCCCCGTTCCTGTTGACTCCCCCACTTCTGCCGTACATCTGATGGCCGACCCCACCAGCCTGAGGCTCTGCCGCACTTCCCGGGGTCTCCTCGGACTCCTCTTTGGCGGGCTGGGAGGACCCCCAGTTGATGGCGGTGGCGTGGACGTGGGCAGGGCCAGCGCTGAAAGCCGAGTCCAGGCGAGCCAGGGCAGCGTACTTGTCACCAGCATCGTCGTCATGGTCGTCGGCGAGGTCCGGGGTGTGGGCAGGGGGTGAAGAAGTAGACGGGGGCGTGCTGGAGCTGGCTGGGAAGGCCGGAGACTGGGGAGGTTTCTGGAAAGTCAGACCGAGTCGTTGTAGAGATGGGGAATGACTGGTTACAACTAATGGTCAGAAAGGGAATCGCAGAGATGAAAAACAAAGACAAAGTTCAAATAACCTAGTCTCTGATCCGGGGTCTTCGCTTCCAAATCCACTAGCTATTCAATACAGACAAGAAAATTGTTGTTACACAGCTGGTGTGAAAATGGAAAGAATTCCTAATTACGTTCAGTCATTAAATGTTTCAGTGTACCAGAAATACTTTAACGTCCCCTGATTAGTATAGAAAGCAGTCGGAATTCCATTCTCCCACATCCACAAACACACTCTTGCATAGTATCATGCACACATGGACGCAGAAACTCTGAGGGGGTCTTTGGCAATGGAAAAAAGAAACACGGGCCAAAGAGACTTGCTACACTGGTCATGAGTAAGAAAAGGCTTTCACTCAGTGCAATGACACGCTATGCAATGACGGAAACCATTCACCGACTTTAAAGACTTCAAATGGTCAACTGAAATATTGGATCCATGGCAACAATGAAAGAGATTGTTAGTCCTAATGACTATGCATAACAAACAGGTGGGTTAACTCTTGTTCCCATGATGAAATAATTGCAGCGCATAACTCCAAACGAATGCTGCTTACGACACCAAATCACTTCGCAGAAATGACAACACGGAGCACACAGAACAAACAATGAGACATCCTAACGGCTAGGGTTTTGGAGAAGAAAAAAAAGAAAGAAAGAAAGGAACTGGAATGGAGAAGTAGGACTGACTGAACTGGATGTTCTGCCTCTCCTAATTCATCATCAGGCACTCCCTGAGATCTCTTAACAACCACAATGAAGAGCGAAGGAAAACGAAAGCAAGTGAACGTCAATCTTTACCTGAAGAACCTATTCCAACGGTTCCAGCGTTCAGTCCACTCCCTCCGATAGCTGTTGGCCTATCTCCGCCAGGGCTGTTCTTGATGATTTCCCCCACACCCTCCATTCTTCCTTGCGCGGGTTGACCCGGCTGCACCTCTGCAGCAGCAGCCGGCAAGGTCTG
>JADBJO010009137.1:75000-87149 GCA_016801955.1 Conus betulinus
TCAGTAATCAGTGTCCTGCTGACAGTCGATCAGGGCTGACACCACTCAGACTATCAAAGTGATCGACAGCAGTGCTGTGTCTCCTGTGGTGAGTTGCCCCACAACGACTTGATACTGACTGCTCCCTGCCATCTGCTGCGCTTGGGTTTCGACGGGACGTCTCTCTCTCTCTCTCTCTCTCTCTCTCTCTCTCTCTCTCTCTCTCTCTCTCTCTCTCTCTCTCTCTCTGTTTCTCTCTCTGTCTGTCTGTCTGTCCTGATTCTCTCTCTCTCTGTCTGTCTGTCTGTCTGTCTGTCTGTGTCTCTCTCTCTGTCTCTCTGTCTCTCTATCTGTCTGTCTCTCTGTCTCTGTCTCTCTCTCTGTCTCTCTCTGTCTCTCTCTCTCTCTGTCTGTCTCTGTCTCTCTTTGATGGGGGGAATGGGAAGGGGGTGGGGGGAGGCAGACGGAGAGGGGGGCAGAGAAGAGAAAGGGGTGGAAGTAACGGGAATGAGAGGCGGGGGAGGAATGTCACAGAGATGACGCGCTGCGGATGAAACTGAGAAAAACATCTCCCCTGGGGGTATGGTAGCGTCTTGTGACGTCACACGGTAGCTGACCTGCGCAGCGACTGATCAACAAGCAGCACTGAGCGCACGCACGTGTCGTCCAGACCAACGTACTCCGGAGTGCATGCCCGGGCGACAGTCTCGGGGCTGGTGTTATCGCCCTTGCCATCGGACACCCCGGGCAGTCTGCGCCACAGAACAATTGAAAAGATACATCGCAATACGTTCACACTCCCGTATCATCGCCACCGTATCATCACCACCGTATCATCGCTGGCTAAACGCTACGTACCAGGCACTTCCAACTTTTTGTCGCTAGGAGTCCATCAGTCAGACAGTCAGTCGATCGACCTACTTCTCCTTGATTGGCTTGTTATTGTTATTGCTGTCGGAGCGTACTCTACCTGACTGACACAGATTGAGCAGGCTGGGGACACTTGATACAGGCGACACACAGCAGGAGGATACGACAGGTGATATGTAGGTCACTTCGTTTCTTCGTGGATCTATTCTGCACATGTAGCCTAACTACCCCGATGTGTGGGAGACGGCGTATCGATTGGATTAAAGGTGTGACGGAGTCTTTCTTTCTCCCCCCCCCCCCCCCCCCCGAGCGCCTGTTTCAACGATCTACATATTTGGTCGCGAGCTTTGACTGGTGTGAGAGTTAGTTTCGTCATCATGATCATGATCATGATCATGATCATGATTATCATGATTATCATCATCATCATTATCATCATCATCATCATCATCATCATTATCATTATCATGACAGTGGTCGTCCTCGTCGTCGTAGTCGTCATCGTGGTCGTGGTCGTCAATTGTCGTCGTCACCCCCCCCCCCCCCCCCCCCATCATCATCATCATCACCATAATCAAAAACACCACCACCATAATCATTATCGTCGTCGTCGCCGTCGTCATCATCATTGTCATCTTCATCATCACCAGCACTAAGACAAACGACAGCATTATTCATGATCATAAACATAAACGTACCTCTCTCTCTCTCTCTCTCTCTCCTCTCTCTCTCTCTCTCTCTCTCTCTCTCTCTCTCTCTCTCTCTCTCTCTCTCTCTCTTAATCTTGTTAATCTTGAAACTGGTTTACCAGTTTCGTAGTGTTCGTGTGAATATTGCGATTGTGGATATTAACGCATCGGCATTGAGAATATCAGTAACTGTCACACCGATATGCTGTACGACTTCTTAGGGGGACATTCGACTTGAGCACAGAGTGTAGGGAAATGGTCTCCAGTGACTATTTGATGAATCCTTTATTTCCAGCACACTTGGATCGCCGTTGCTCTGTTTGTCGCAGCATTCAGAGTCCACCATTTTCTGTCTTTTTTTTTTTGTCTGTGAGAGACAGTGCTGTCTTTGTCCTGGGTGGAGCTGACTTAGCTTCTGCTTGGTCAGATCTCTTGCGATCAGTAAAGCTTTCTTTGTGTTGTAGTTCCTCTCCCCCCCCCCCCCCCCCCCCCCCCTCCCCTCCCCCCCCAATGTCGTCACATTATTGTTCCAGCTTCGCTTTGCGTTCTTCATTTCTTGATCGATTTTTCTTTGTTTATTTGTTTGTTTGTTTGCAGTGCAGTTTGTCTCTTCTTTCACACTCTTCTCGTTCGGTTTTAAGCTCCTGCTGAAGTCACGTATCGCTAAGACTCAATAGTGCTTGTGATCTATGATATGGATTTCCATCAACTTATTCTCAGAACCTTTGTTGCTGTTCCCGTCATCATTTGGTTGAAATATTTTTGTGAGGGCTTCAAGTTGTAGAAGTTGGATTAACTTTCCTCCCACAGTCATTTGGATTTGTGCAAAGATGTCACGACCTTTCTGAGCGTCGAAGTTTAATTTGAGACGGCTGCTGTTATATATCACCCTTTGCTGTTCTTCAGCCGTGCTTCAGAGCTCACCATGACAAGACTGTGGCCGTCAGCTTCTTGAAACGTACTTGTAACCTTGTTGATATCGGACCTGTTCAGCGTTTTCAACAGAATACAGTCGACCTGGCTGCGGTACGGACTATTTGGAAATGGCATGTCCATCATCAGGATGTCGAGGGCTCGCCGAGAGTGTTAGTAAAAAGTCCAGGGGCCGGAAAAATCCCCCCCCCCCCCCCCCCCCCCCCCCCACCCCCACCTTTCCCCCTCCCAGTCTTCTTGGGCACTAGTACCTTCTTCTTGTGCGGTCGATTTTGTTGGTTGCGTCAGATCTTCAATCCTGTCGCCATGATGAATTCCACAGTCTTTTCTAAGTCTTGACGGCTGCCCCAAAACTGCATCAGCAGCTCTGCACCCCCCTGGCCCAGGTTTGACGCAGCAGAACATTATGAGCTTATACAGTGCTGGAGGATGTCTTCTGGGGTCTGAGATCCAGCGCCACACAGACGTTCATCTGTACGGGCAATCTTAATTCGGCCGAGGTGGCTCAGCAGTCGGCAGTGGCCGGTTCTTCGTCTGAAGAGCATTGTTTGCTGTTATCTCTGGAGCTGTTGGATTGGATCAACACCACTGTCTGCACCCAGCTTTCTCTTCCACTAGTTTTGGCATTGGTTGTGGATGACAGGGCGTCAGTGCCAGTCTTGGCATTATAGTCATCCTGAACGATGCAGACGTCGATTCTCGCCACTCGTACTGATGTCCGATTGGAGCTGAACATAGAATTCTCCAATCTGGTCATCATCACAATCAGCTATCAGCACTATCGTGATGTTGAATGGTTTTACATGCAAGCGGATGGTCATGATCCTTTTGGACACAGGCTAGCCTCCCACTACAGCGTTTCTGATGTTCTTGTTGATTAAAAACCCTGTTCCATGTCCTTCTTTGTCCTCTCCTCCACTGTTGTAAAGAACGTGCCCTTTTCCGTCTGTATTTCTCTGATGTTCTTTGATCTAACTTTATAGAGGCCAAGAATGTGCCAGGGGTACCTGTCCATATCTGTTCTTTCAGTTTTCCGACCTGCCTGAATGCTTTAACGTTCTAGATGGCGAAAGTGACGATGCTACTTCCACACATACTCTGTAACTTTCCCCCCAAAAGCACACTTTTCGTGTTCACCCTGATGGGGATTGACAGATACCGTGGTCGTATGTTGACTCGCTATCTGCAGCTGCTATCTGCAACAAAATCTGGCACGTTTGCGAGTGGCTAACGCCTTAGACTCAATCACTAATCGTCACCCTTCCCAAGACAGATCATCTCTAACACTCCCAGAAATACCATTGTCAGTTTGATCGGCCATGCCAGTAACACAATGCTCAATCCTTCTGAACAGATTATGGCAGCAAGCAGATGTCATTAAAGAACAGGCTGGACTCCGCAAAGGTAGAAGAACAATCAAACAGATTTTTAACCTCCGAGCCCTTAGAGAAAAACACCTTTTTACGTGAAAGAGTGCTACCATGTTTTCATAGACTTCAAGAAGGTATTCGACAGTCAGGCAAGGAGATTCTGGCCCTAATGAAGAAATTCAATATTGGTCAAAAAAGATTATCAACACAATCCAGCAACTTTCCTCCACAGCGACCAGTGCAGTGCTCATATAGGGTCCTGTTGCAGAGCGGTTTCACACGTCAGGTGGTGTTCGTCTGGGTCGCCCTCTAACTCCCACACTGTTCAACATAGTCCTGGTATGCATCACGACGGATCACTTCAACGTCATGTCAGCAGACCCAGCACTGGGGGGAGAACCATCACGAATTTTCGCTCTGCCACAACACTACTATCACTCTGCCACAACACTACTATCACTCTGCCACAACACTACTATCACTCTGCCACATCACACTACTACCACTACCTGCCACCACACTACTACCATCACTCTACCACACATCACTACCATCACTCTACCACGTCACTACCATCACTCTACCACGACACTACCATCACTCTACCACGACACTACTATCCCTCTGCCACGACACTACTATCCCATCACTACCACGACACTACTACACCACTCTACTCTACCACAACACTACTATCACTCTACCACGATCACTCTACCACGACACTACCATCACTACCATCACTCTACGACACAACATCACTCTACACTCCACCACATCACACTACCACTAACACTACTATCACTCTACCACAACACTACTATCACACTACCACAACACTACTGTCACTACTGATATAACTGTCCATGGACCGGAGCTGGGAACTGGTCAACGGTTCGTTTACTTCAGATCCATCACCAGTAGAAATGAGGGATCCTAACCTGAAATCCTCTCAAGGGCATGGAAAGACAACATCGGCATTGCGCAGCTCTGTAACATGCATAGAAGGACAAGAGCATCTTCTTCAAACACATGCTCAGGCTCTTGCGTGCACTTGTGCATTTTACCATCTTGCTGTGTATGTTCAAGACTTGGCTACCCCCCCCCCCCCCCCCCCACCCCCCCCCAGCCCACAGGACTGACAGACAGAGACCCAGACTATGACCTTGACAGAGACCCAGACTATATCACCCATCCGACAGGGGCTGACAGACACCCCACTGACAGAGACCCTGACAGAGACCCCAGGGACTATGACACTGACACAGAGACCCAGACTATGACACCCAGCCGGCAGGGCTGACAGAGACCCAGACTATGACACGGCAGGGCTGACAGAGACCCAGATTATGACACCCAGCCGACAGGGCTGACAGAGACCCAGACTGACACCCAGCCGACAGGGCTGACAGAGACCCAGAGTATGACCCCCAGCCAACACTATGTCACCCAGCCGACAGGACTGACAGAGACCAAGGGTGTGAACACCCAACCGACAGGGCTGACAGAGACCCACCCTATTGACACTGACAGAGACCCAGACTATGACACCCCAGCTGACAGGGCTGACAGAGACCCAGACTATGACACCCAGCTGACAGGGCTGACAGAGACCCCCAGACTAGGACACCCAGCGACGACAGGGCTGACAGAGACCCAGACTATGACACCCAGCTGACAGGGCTGACAGAGACCCAGACTATGACACTGACAGACCCCAGACTATGGCACCCAGCTCAGAGGGCTGACAGAGACCCAGACTATGACATACAGCCCACAGGGCTGACAGAGACCCAGACTATGACACCCCAGCCCACAGGGCTGACAGAGACCCAGACTATGACACACTGACAGAGCCCCAGACTATGACACCCAGCCGACAGGGCTGACAGAGGCCCGGACCATGACACAGACAGAGAACCTGACAGAAACCCAGACTATAACCATCCAGCTGACAGGGCTGACAGAGACCCAGACTATGACACCCAGCCCACAGAGCTGACAGACCACCCAGACTATGACACTGACAGAGACCCAGACTATGACACTGACAGAGACCCACACTATGACACCCAGCCCACAGGGCTGACAGAGACCCAGACTATGACACCCAGCCGACAGGGCTGACAGAGACCCAGACTATGACACCCCAGCCCACAGGGCTGACAGAGACCCAGACTATGACACCCAGCCCACAGGGCTGACAGAGACCCAGAGTATGACCCCAGCCAACACGGCTGACAGAGCCCCAATAGTATAACACCCAACCGACAGGGCTGACAGAGACCCGGACCATGACCACTGACAGAGACCCAGACTATGACATCCAGTTGACAGAGGGGGTTGACAGAGAGACCCAGACTATGACATCCAGTTGACAGGTTTGACAGAGACCCAGACTATGACACCCAGCTGACAGGGCTGACAAAGACCCAGACTATGACACCCAGCCCACAGGGCTGACAGACACCCAGACTATGACACTGACAGAGACCCCAGACTATGACATCCAGTTGACAGGGTTGACAGAGACCCAGACTATGACATCCAGTTGACAGGGTTGACAGAGACCCAGACTATGACACCCAGCTGACAGGGCTGACAAAGACCCAGGCTATGACACCCAGCCCACAGGGCTGACAGACACCCAGGACTATGACACTGACAGAGACCCAGACTATGACATGACAGAGACCCAGACTATGACACCCAGCCGGCAGGGCTGACAGAGACCCAGATTATGACACTGACAGAGACCCAGACTATGACACTGACAGAGACCCAGACTTATGACACCCAGCCGACAGGGCTGACAGAGACCCAGACTATGACACCCAGCTGACAGGGCTGACAGAGACCCAGACAATGGCACTGACAGAGACCCAGACTATGACACTGACAGAGACCCACACATGACACTGACAGAGACCCAGTACTATGACACCCAGCTGACAGGGGTTGAAGGCACTGAGTGGTCAATTCTTCATTGTGGCGCCCAGTGACTTCTCCGGAGGTTTGGTAGAAGAAGAAGAAGAAGAAGAAGAAGAAGACTACGACGACGACGACGACGACGACGAAGACAAGAAGAAGACGAAGAAGAAGAAAGAAGAAGAAGAGGAAAATAAGGAATCATATTTATATTGTCTAGATTTTTGTTCTTTCTTTTTATTTTTTCTTTGCCTTACGTGGGGACCCTGTGGTCTCACGGTCAATGTTTGTTTGGGGGCCCGAAGGATTTTTGTGAGTTCTAATAACCAGTCGTGGGCTCGAAACTCTCGCTGTCCGCCCAGCAGGAAATGGATGTCTTGAGTCAGGTCGGGGAAGGCTGCAGCGGCAGAAAGGATTGTGATAGGCTCCGCCATCCGTTACCCCCCGTGCCCTGATTAGCTGTGGGAATTCGGTAACCTTCAACTTGTTCTTTTTTTTATTTCCTTTTTTTTTTTTTTTTACCCCTTTTTTTTTTCTCAATAATTTGTTTTGAAGAATGGCATTCCTTCTTCACATTTCATTCCTTTAAATGGAACTTCGGTCCTGATGCAAAAAAAAAAAAACACAAACAAAAATACTCTCTCTCTCTCTCTCTCTCTCTCTCTCTCTCTCTCTCTCTGTGTGTGTGTGTGTGTGTGTGTGTGTGTGTGTGCGTGTGCGCGCGCGCGCGCGCGCGCCGTGCATGGGCTTGCACGCACGCACTTTTCTTTGTGTATAACAGAATGTGTACGTGTATGCATGCATGCAAGCTTAATTATGCGGACTTGCATCCTCTCTCTCTCTCTCCTCTCTCTCTCTCTCTCTCTTCTCTCCTCTCTCTCTCTCTTCTCCTCTCTCTCTCTCTCTCCTCGTCTCTCTCTCCTGCTCTCTCTCTTATCCATTGCCCTTGTCTCTCTAGACGTTAGAACAATGCGCAACATCAGTCGGGTTTATCGGGTATCGAAAGTTGACGTGCAGCGTTATCGATCTTTCAGTATGAAAACAACAACTGATAAAGGAGGACAAAAAAAAACCACTCTCAAATTCAAGAAGTGACTCATAAAAAAAAAGACGATGAAAGAGGCGGAGTGGGGAAATAGGGAAAGGGGGAGTGAAAGGGGGGGATGGAGAAAGGGAACGGAAGGGGAGCGGGGGAAGGGTAAGAGTGGGGAAAAAGCGGGCGGGGGAGGGGGGGGCGGAGGGAGAGGGGATGGAAGCAGACAGACAGCTGATGAAGATACTTCAGCTACAATGGCGACAGGAGTAGGCCTGGTAGGTTAAACTACGAAGTTTTTGCAGTCGCTCTTTTTGACTCAAAGCGTCCCCCCCCCCCCCTCCCCCCCCCCCCCCTTGCGTGCCTTAGTGCTACGAAAGAGGAAGCGTGTGTGTGTGTGTGTGTGTGTGTGTTGTGTGTGTGTGTGTGGAAGGGGGGGGGGGTGTTAGCATGGAAAGGACAGGAAGGGATGGGGGTGGAGGAGAACAGGGGTAGAGGTAAGGGGTGAGGGAGGGGATGGGATAAAGGGAGGTAGAGGGTGGGAGTGAGGGCAGGGGGGAGGGGGGGGGGGGAGAAGGTGAGAAGTGATTTTATCTTGAAGTCACATTAGAGCCATGTTGTCTGGATGATAGGACAATCATCATACTCACAGTGGTACTGTACTTTACTGTACTGTACTGTGCTGTACCGTGCTGTACCACAACGCACACATGTTCTGCGGTACTTCATGTCCTCATTTCACGGTGGCGTCAGCGTTGCACTCCTGTCCACAAAACGACGCCACGCACATGTTGACTTTGTGTGGACGTCATCGATATCGTCAACATCGTGTGGACTGTCACTGGATGCACGTGGCGGCGCCCTCCGAAGGGAACTCTTCACTAATGCTGGCTGCGTGACCCAAGCAATGACTGCCATCGTCAGTACGGGACTTACTTGATAATTCTTTGACATGTCGCATCGAAAACACGTACCATTCAACGCCATTGCAAGAAGAGACGCGGCGGCAGTGCGGTGTCTTCTCCCGGTGGGTTTTGCCTTATCACGGTTCGTGACTGATTTGCTTCTTGTGGGCTGCAGGGCTGCGGGCCGCGACGTACAGGATCAACATGGGTATGGTTGTGCATGGGGAAGAAGGGGTGAGTGATGTTGGTAATAATGTCAATGAGGAGACACTGAAGAGAGAGAGAGAGAGAGAGAGAGAGAGAGAGAGAGAGAGAGAGAGAGAGAGAGAGAGAGAGAGAGAGAGAGAGAGACGTGTCGTGTCGTGTCGTGGTCGTGTCAAACGCACTTTCTTTGGTGAAGTATGAAAACAAAGGAATTAAACATTCTTTAAGGTGGCGTTGACAGTAGAATGGAAAACATTTAAGACAGTGTAAACACACACACACACACACACACACACACACACACACACACACACACACACACACACACACACACACACACCAGGAAATTTAAAGATATCTGATGAATGTAAAAAAGAAAGATGATTAAATATACATATAAAAGTATGAAGAAAAAGGGCAAACAAGCAAACATACCTTTGCGAACGGTGAAGATTGAAATAAATGTGCTCTAAGAAGTATGATAATAATTACATGAACTATAAAAAAAAATTACATATACTGTAAAGAATAGTAGTATCTCTAGCTCGGGCTGTTTATTTTGATGAAATAAACAAGTTCTGTTCACGATGCAAAGAAAATAATATCGATCTTAATGTTTCAAAAACAAAAACAGATGACAGATATGTGTGTGTGTGTGTGTGGTTGTGTGTGTGTGTGTGTGTGTTGTGTGTGTGTGCGCGTGCGTGCGTGCGTGCGTGCGTGCGTGCGTGTGTGTGTGTGTTGTGTGCGTGCGCGCGCGCGCGCAAGAGTGCGTGCGTGCGTGCGTGCGTGCGTGCGTGCGTGCGTGCGTGCGTGGTGTGTGTGTGTGTGTGTGTGTGTGTGTGTGTGTGTGTGTGTGTGTGTGTGTGTGTACACGCGCGCGCGTGCACGCGCCGTCTCATAAACTTAGAAATATTGGTGTCGTCCATTCAAAGATATACAAACTTGTTACCACAGAAGCATCGAGTCACTGGCCCCCGGTTTTTATTTACATACTGGTATGAAAGTGCTGGTGTGCGAAGAAAACGAGCTTTGAACAGTGCAGTGAATGTATGTAAGCAAGTTTGTGGGCGACAGGCAAATTGGTATGCAAGAGTTATATGAGAAACGAAACGTGCGACAGGTGGGACAAACAAGCGATGACTGTCCCTTTTTTTTTCTCAATTTTTGAGCGAAACACCATGAATTTCTATCCTCAACACGTCGTTTTAGGATCATGAGGATCAAATCAAGGGCAAAAAAACCGACAATTTCATCTCAGATCAATCCTTTTTTACATTCTTAAGGATTTCTATGCCGCACGCACTCTTCTTGCGACTCCGTGGTTAGATAAATGAGTGACGAAAAGGAGACCCGTTAAATGTGTGTGTGTGTGTGTGTGTGTGTGTGTGTGTGTGTGTGTGTGTGTGTGTGTGTGTGTGTGTGTGTGCCCGCGCGCGTGTGCTGGCAATGTTGTAATATTTATTATCTGATAACTGTGTCTTGTTGCGTTTAGTTTGTTATTTTTTTGTGTGTATAGAAACGATTGTTTTTGAGTTATGTGCTTGGACAAGGTCTGTGTGATAATAGTTGCATCCTGCGCAGGTGTTTTTCTCGTTTGGGTTTGGTTACGTATTGTGAAAAAATAAAATTTTCTTCGTGTCAGTGCGTCAAAAATTGTAAAGGAAAGCGAGAACCACCCCCGAGTGAGAAATCAAACGATTGGAGAGGGGAGAGAGGAGAGATAGAGAGAGATAGAGAGTGAGAGATGGTGAGGAGAGGAGGAGGAATAGAGGATTAATCGGTGGATCGGTTAGCTAAAAATGCCTGTTATGGTGGCAGGTTGTGTAGAGTTGTTCACCGGTGTGTCTAGAGTTTCACACGGTGTGTTGCTAGGTGTTTCGACACTGTTGTGGTCTGTAGGATGTGGTTTTTCGCACGGTGTGCGTGAGTTTAATGTTCTGACTTTGGTCAGAGCAACGTGTTTTTAATGGAACCACTATCTTCCACACACCACGACACACACATCACACACAGTCACACACAGTCCACACACGTCTCAATCACACACACACTACCACGACTTGATAAGAGACAGAGAGAGAGGAGCGAGAAGAGGGAGAGAGAGAGAGAGAGAGAGAGAGAGAGAAGAGAGAAGGGGGGGTGCAGACGAGAGCCCGACAGAGACCAAAAAAGACAGAGACAGAGACATACACAGACAAGCGACAGACCGGTACACAACGACAGGGAAAGAGAGACTGAAAAGACATGTGACAGACTAAGAGCGACAGATAAACAAGGCTGATGAGGGGATAAAGAGAGAGTGTGGGGGGGGGGTTGGAGTGGGATGTCAGAGAGAGAGAGCGGGGTGAGTGGGGGGGGGGTTGGGGGGTTGGGGGGGGGGATACTTGGGGGGGGGGGGACGGGGGAGACGGGGGGGGGGGTTTGGGGTGGGGGGGGTAGGGGGGGGGGGGTGGGGGTGGGGGGGGGGGTGGGTGGGGGGTGTGGGGGGGTGGGTGCGGGGGGGGGGGGGGGTGGGGGGGGGGGGGGGGGGGGGGGGGGGGGGGGGGGGGGGGGGGGGGGGGGGGGGGGGGGGGGGGGGTGGGGTCAGAGAGAGGAGAGAGGAGAGAGAGAGAGATGCGTGCTAACAAGCAGGAATCGGTTGAGATGATGGACTAATGATGTTTACAAGTATTCCTCGATCCCACGAAATGTTTGGTTTTTTTAAAGTGAAAATCATTGGGGGTCAAACAAAAAAAAAAAAAAAAAAAAAAGCCAGGCGGTCTGGGAGCCTCAAAGAACTCCTTCCTCAGTGCATACCAACAGAAAACACATACAACGATCAGCCTTGGTGTGAGACGGTGTTAAAAAAGTGAAGATAGGAATTCAGACTAGTGTTTGTGGTCATAACCATTAGGTAAAGGGCTGATAGTGTGGGGCAAGGCCGATTCAGCTCTGTAATCACAGGGTGGGGGGTTTTGCGTATCTTTGAAACATTTAAACACTCACTGGCCGATTCAAACGCCATGGATTCCTCCCCGACAACAACGGTCATATCGCGGTATTCATATGACCCCCTTCATCATTTCTGCGTGAACCCCCTTCGCAGCGGCGTGGATGGGGAAGCAGGATTGGCTTAAGGTGGCTACGACTGGCCATCGCAGTAAGCGGAGCTGGTTTGGGGGTGAGGCTGTTTGTGGGGGGGGGCTGGATGAAAGGACATGGGGGTGGAGCGGGGGTTGGGGGGGTGTTGCTGCAT
>JADBJO010009138.1:0-12500 GCA_016801955.1 Conus betulinus
GCCTTGCTACCGCCAGTCTTTTTTTTTTCTTCTGGCGCATCTTTAGGATGGGTGGGCATCTCAAGGCGTGTCTTCTTAGACTGATGTGTTATCCCACTGCCGACGCGCATCTGTTGTAAGTTAGAAAATGTAAACCTTGTGGAGTTCACTTTTGTTCCTCCTCGACCAGGTCCAGCTGGACCTCCTCAGCTGTCTCTACTATTGTCTTCAGGGTTCTGGTCCTCTTCTTGGCTGCTTTGTTCGCGCGGCAACGCCGCGCTGCAACACCATACTGTGTTGCGCGTGGTGCTGCCGCTCTCTCCACATCCATCAAACTACTTTCTTCCACATAGCTGCATGTTTTGTCGTGTTCTCTTGAGGAGCATTTGGTGGTTTAAAGGTGGCAGATCACTCTTCATTCAGTCAGCGTGCCGTCCATCACAGCACACCCTGTTCCTTTCGAGTGCCCACAGAGTGAAAGAAAGAACATTCTGAAATCTATTTCCTGTTGCCCCCCCCCCCCCCCCCCCTGCCCCTGTGAAACAAAGAACCAAAGAGGTTTTGCAGACTGGTGATCTTTAAAGACTAGTCCAATACAACAGGTGAGTACTTCTCCACTAACTGCGTGGGTGGAAGGTATGCTTGTGCTGCTCAGGCACCATTCGCGTCAAAAAGACGCAAAAAAAATTGTCACATGAGCAGTGATTCTGCGGATCGGAAAGAGATTCATCAAATCACTCTTCAATGCCCCATAAGCAAATCCTTTCCCTCTCCCTACCTCCCCACCACCCTATCCTCCTCTCATTCCACTTTCCCGTGCGCTGTCCTTTCCCCTACTCTCTGCCCCCTTTAGTTGTGAAAAGATGGCGCCAACACACGGTGACACATCTTTGCCTTCTGTACCTTGTTGTCTTCTCTTCTCTCCATTGCCATCAGAGACTAATAGTGTGCTGAGGTACAGCTGTGAAGACCTACTCCACGCGCCGGATATTACAAGCCGTGGTCCTAAATCAGTTTTTTCTTTTCAAGATGTGAATTTCTTCCTGAGGCAATTGCCAAACTGTAATGACCAGCTGCAGCAGACGGTCCAGTACTCTAGGGATCTGTTTGTGAAGTTGCTACAAGTGCCCTCCCTTGCTAGCGATTATACTGCATACCGTTAGTGCTAAAGATTGAATCAAACCAAACCACACACACACACACACACACACACACACCAAACCTGACGAGCTACAGTCTCTGGTTCCATCCCTTAGAGGCTAGGACTGTTTGCTGTTTTGTTTTACACCGAAACCCATCTAGAGGCAAGACAACCTGGCTGTATTAAATTAAACCAGCTGTGGTTCTACACTCTCTGTGTGAATTGTGACTTTGACCTGACAGGTACTCTCACAGTTGTGTGTGGGGGGGGGGGGGGGGGGGGGGGGGGGCGTGCGTGCGTGAGTGCGTGCGTGCGTGTATGTGTGTGATGATGAACGGTGGTGCACACATGCTAACAACATTCAACGTATTGCTCCCCCAACCAAGCACTGATCATTGTACAGCGCAAACCTCTCCATTCACCTCCAGGAATTTCCTTCCTTAATTAACGCTGTAGCGTATATTCACCGAAAGGCATATGCCAGGAAGGCAGTTACTCACCCAGTTTGCTAAGTGCACCACCGACGCTGAAAATAACGAGCTTAACAGTCTTATGCTCGTGCTTGCGCTAGGCAACTTCAACCACACCAGCCCTAGATCAACGCGCTTACATGTTTACCAGCATGTCATTGTAATACACATTAAGAACAGCACTCGATCACTGCTGCAGCACAATTTCAGGCGCCTGTCGTTCCATTGCCCATGTGCTGCTCAGTGGAAGCGACCACGCGAAAAGGTGTTACTTTCGTCGGTCCACAGACATTCAGGGCCACGCGCCACAGTTAGGATTTTGCCTTAAGACTCTTACATAATCCATATAAGCATTTTGGAAACGCCTACCATAAATGTTAGCCGGCATTTAATGTTAAACTGATAATTGATCCAAAGAACAACTCCTCACCAATTATTTCCCTTGATTGGGGGGATTTTCACTGATGAAATCACGAACAGTCTTCACATACATGACCTTCACCTTAGCTGACCACATTTCTGGCCTTTGCACTCACTGTGACCCTATCTTTGCGCCAGCTGGAAATCCCCAAATAGTTCCATTCCTTTGGTTGAGTCTGTCTGCTTGGAACCACCTGGCTTGCAAATGATGGCCATATGACAGAAAAAAGAGGAGAGTCAACTTTCAGACATCACAAAAACTCTCAAGACATTCTAACTGCGCCAGCCTATAAATACTCGACTCCATAAGCAAGGCCTTGGCGCATTAATTCTTGGTTTGCAGCCACAACTAAAAGCCGTGTGAAGCTTTCAAACAATTCAAGAGGTGGCTATGAAGACTCCATAATCACTCAGCAGGGCTGCTGATGACTGTACTGCCCAGTTCCAAAGAACAGCGTCCGATCTTGATGAACATTCTGGCACTGTTTCAGTTGTCACCAGTGTCTATGTCTGTGAACAGCCATGTGTTTTGTTTAAGTCTTTCACCATATATGGAAATAATATTCCTGGTTCAGGAACTGTATTTACACACACACACACACACACACACACACACACACACACACACACACACACACACACACACACACACACAAAGAAGAAGAAAAAGCGTAAATTGCTCTATGCAGTGTGAAAACAGAAAGTTGAAAGACAACAGCGCCAAACCTTCTAGAATAATTCTCAATTAGACAAGTGTGATGTAAGAAAAGAAACGAGGCTAGAATTATGAACCGTCTGTCGAAAACGCAGTAACATTATTTCCTCTGGCAATGCCACTGCTGTGTGGAAAAGTCTTCGGACTATCACCCGATACAATTCAACACCAGCTGCTGCCGATGAAGACTCAAACCTTCCCGATGAGCTTTAAGCATTTCTGTGCTAGGGTTGACAAATTGAACACTACTCCATTGTCCTAAAAGATTCACACCACCGAGGTGTACCCTTTGTAGTAGAGGAAGCAGACGTTCAGAAATTTGTTCAGGCATCAGAATGTTAAGAAGGCTAGCAGACCATATGAAGTATAATCGTTGTGTGTTCTAAAACACAGCACACATTAGATCACTCCCATTTTCAATGACTCTCTTGAAACAAAGCAAAGTACCAACGTCCTTTACAATCAGCAGTTACTGTTTCGTTCCTAAAAGTGTAAAAGCTATCACACACAATGACTACAAACCTGGTGTACTAGCAGCGTATGTAGTTAGTGTTTGAATGCCATGTACTTTGTTGCCTGAAATCCTCGACTGTCGCAATGAATCCATTACAGTCTGTATATTGGGCAGACACATCTGTAGAGAATGCTGTGTCCCTAGCCCTCATTTGTATTTCTTCTTCTTCTTCTTCTTCTGCGTACGCAGGCTGATACTCCTGCGGACACTCCCTATATGGACAGGCAAGTGTTAACCCCATCTACCCAACAAAGGGAGTGGAGTTTTGTGTGTATGACCGTTTTTTTTAAATCCCGCCATTAAGGCATCCACACTCCATCTTCGGGGAAGGTGCATGCTATGTGTAACGTGTCATCCATACCAACCCATGCCAAACTGACCTTCTCTTCCGAAAGTTGGTGATGGGATTTTACATGTGTGCAAGATATATTATGCGTACTTTCACACACGGAACCTCGGTTTATAGTCGCATTCGAAGGACTGTATGGGAAATGGAGTCAAAACTAATGTTAACTCCGAGGAAAAAATTCCCCCTGTACCCAAACGGCCCAGCGGAGATTCGAACCCGCAACTCTTGGATTACGAGTCCGGCGCTCCACCAACTGAGCTATTCCGGCCCCCGTATTTCTATATTTGGAAAATTCCAATACTTTTGCCCGCATCCTTTTCGTTGCCTCTGATTTCAGTTCGATATTTAATACAATAGTCACTCTCCAGCTAGTCCATAAACCACCTGACCTTAATGTGAACGGTCAGTATGTGTCACTGCAGAGCAGACTTTTCTGATCAGTAGATTCAAGGTAGGCTGAGAAAGAAACCAAATGTCTGCCAATATCATTTTACACACTGGCGTTCCCCAAGGATGTGTACTATTCCCCTCGCTGTTCGCACTGTTCACTGATGATTTTACATTCTCATCACTCATCTGTTGCTGTAACTAAGGTCTTCGATGATAATATCACGGAGGGCCCCACAACTCATGGCAATGAAACAGCGTACAGGGAGAAAACTGATTGATATTCTACACATAACTTTTAGTTCAATATTTCAAACACCAAAGAAATGATAATTGATTTTCGGGAAAATAAATCTTGTTGGGCGTCATTGTCAGATCAACATTCCAAAAAGCAACACAGAGGCTGTATTTTCTACACTACTCGAAGAAGTTTAGTCTTAGTATTGCAGTCTTGACCCAGTTCTACCGATTCATCAGTAAAAAGTGTAATCACTTCTTTAATCCCTGATATGGATCTGCCTCAATCAAAGACAAGAAAGACACAACCGCGTGGGTAAAATCCGACGCCAAAATAGTCTGTAAAAAAAACTACCATCTCTCTATATATAGTATCCACTGTACGCCGTCATATCAGAGAGCAGTCACCCTAAAACACGCGCGCGCGCACACACACACACACACATAAAACACACACACACGCGCGCGCGCGCACGTGCGCGCGCGCACACACACACACAACACAACAACAACAACAACAGCAACAACAACAACAGCAACAAACAACAACAACAACAACAACAACAACAACAACAACACACACACACACACACACACACACACACACACACACACACACACACACACACATGTTTCAGCTTCTTCTTTCTGGCAAAGACGTAAATGTCTAAGCGCAAGAGAATCCGGCTGAGAAACAGTTTCTACTCCGTGGTCATTGAGGCAATCGGTCGACAGGCTCGTCCTTCCTGTCTAGCGTGTCTCTGATCCTTCAATTACGTGGTACTGCAGTATTAATGGCGGTCCTTCGACATTGATTATGGTGTGTGTGTGTGTGTGTGTGTGTGTGTGTGTGTGTGTGTGTGTGTGTGTGTGTGAAGATAGATATAGACAGATCTAGACACATAGCTAGATAGACAGATCATACGGATATACTTACTTCGACATTGATTATGGTGTGTGTGTGTGTGTGTGTGTGTGTGTGTGTGTGTGTGTGTGTGTGTGTGTGTGTAAAGATTGATATACATAGATCTAGACACATAGCTAGATAGACAGATACGGATGTACCTACTTCGACATTGATTATGGTGTGTGTGTGTGTGTGTGTGTGTGTGTGTGTGTGTGTGTGTGTGTGTGTGTAAAGATAGATATAGATAGATAGACATTTAACTAGATAGACAGAAATGGATATACCTATCTCTGTGGATTATTTATGTATATACGCACCTCTAATGAGTCGTTATTAGTTGTTTATACATTCATGTTCATGGCACCCATGTATGCATGTGTGTATGAATGTAAGTATTTACTCTCTCTATATGAATGAACATGAATCCGCCACCCCCTTAGCCGATCCCGTCACCCGCTTTTTCCTCCGACCTCTCTCTCTCTCTCTCTCTCTCTCTCTCTCTCTCTCTCTCTCTCTCTCTCTCTCCCCCCCCCCCCCCCCCCCAAGTATTCGTGTCTGTGAGAATATCCGAAGATTCGTTTCTACTTTTCCTTTATGTTCTGCTTGTTTTGATATTGATTGATCATTGGCAATAACTGTGTGATATATTGTTTGTAACGAAAGGAAGAGGAATGTGTTGTTTAGCCTATTATGCCCCCCCCCCCCCCACCCCATGTCATAAGACATATATTGTTTGTAAAGAAAGTAAGAGGAATGCGTTATTACCCCATTATCCACCCCCCTCTCCCTTGTCATAAGACATTTCGGTAATAACAACAAAATATCAAAGTGTCAAAGTGTCTCTCTCTTCCATACCCAGGTCAATGTTGAGGGAAGTGAGAACAGCGAGGCGAAAGATCCCACAGGATGGAGACCTCGAGACACTGGGCCTCGCTTTACAACTGTCGCAGGGTGCTTTACGTGCGGATCCCACACAGCTTCCGGCACAGCTGTTGGGTCGGATCAGGCCCACCTCTCCAGTAAGTAGGGGACCTCCACTTCACGTCTTGGACACAACGGGGGCCTCTTTCCAACTTTTATTCACTGTTTTTTCTTTTCTTTGTGTATATGAGTGTGTGTGTGTGTGTGTGTGTGTGTGTGTGTGTGTGTGTGTGTGTGCGTGCGTGTGTGTGTGTGTGTGTGTGCGTGCGTGCGTACGTGCGTGTGCGTGCGTGCGTGTGTGTGTATGTGAGCGTATGTATGTTCTGTTGTGTGTGTGTGTGTGTGTGGGGGGGGGGGGGGGGGGGGGGGGGGGGGGGGGAGGTAGTGAGATCTTCAATGATGCAATTCTGCCTGCACCCAGTGCTTGTCATTATTTTATTTTATTTTTTTTTTTACTGTTTTGCATAACTTCAATGATTAATGACAACAGCATAAGGGGTATGAAGTTTAGTGCTGTAGTGCAGAAACAGTGCAGAGAGAGGTGTGGAGAACGGGTGCAGGGGGCAGGGGGGGGGGGGGGGGGCAGTTTTAATGATGGATGGTTAATCTGTCTGCCTGTCTGTCTGTCTTTGTCTCTCTAACGTATGCGCGCGCGCGTACACACACACACACGCACACACACACACACACACACACACACACACACACACACACACACACACACACACACACACACACGCGCGCGCGCGCGCGCTCACACACACACACACAGACACACACACACAAGAACATGTTTTCATGCACACACACACACAACACAACACAACACAACGCAACGCAACGCAACGCAACGCAACGCAACGCAAACGCAACGCAACGCAACGCAAACGCAACGCAACACAACACAACACAACACAACACAACACAACACACACGCGCACACACACACACACACACACACACACACACACACACACACACACACACACACACACACACACACCAACGACAAGAAAAGGATAGCTTTTACACTTCAACAGCTGTTTAAACATTTCACTGTATATGTGGCTGCAGCCGAAGTGGTGTCAGTTTAGGTATTCTAACTGCAAAAAAACACATTTCCCCAAACGCCCTAGTAATTGTATCACTATCGGCACAGAAACATCGTCCAGTCCCTCCTCCCTGCGCCCTACCCTTCCCTGTCCTCTTCCGTTGTTTCTTCCCGTCATCCCTCCCCCCACCCCCATTTCCCCACTAACCCCCCTCTACCCTCCTCCCTGACTTTGGCATTTTCATATGCTGCTGCATTTCTGTCTTCCATTTAAGTTTTGTGGTTACTTAATATACACTTCGGGACTTGGGGGGGGGGGTGGGGGGTGGGAAGGTGTGTGTGTGTGTGTGTGTGTGTGTGTGTGTGTGTGTGTGCTGTTGAAGGTACATCTAACAGTGGATTGTGGGCAAAATAGTTAGAATTTGAAAGATAGGTTTGAAAAAAACAAACAAACAAACAAAAATCCTCCCCAAAGTTGACGTTTTCTTTCAACACAGAGACTGACGTCATTACTGGATCAGTGTCATAAAGCAGATGACGTATTCCTTCTGCCAAACTCCACCATGATGACACAAACCGGTGGTCAGATGGTCAGCGTCATACCAACACACCAATCCAGCGTCTTCGATCTGACCATGACGTCAGACGGAAACACTCTCGTCTCGTGTAAGTTAAGGAAGGGGTGGGGGAAGTAGTAAGGGGTAGGGGGTGCAGGGGGTGGGTGGGCGAGGGAGTGGTTAGATTCAACAATGTGCAGCTATTAGGTAGGGGACGATTCGGACAACACTTGGGACCCGCTAGCAAAACCAATAGGTATGGCACATTAATTAAAGGCATCCGGTGAAAAGTCGGCAGCAACTTTGACGTATGATTATAACGAGAATTAAATGGAGTCTATTACACACATACACACACACGCGCACGCACGCACGTACACACACACACACACACACTTACACAAACACGTATATATGTATACATATATGGAAGTTCAGAACAGGAAGCCTGGGTTCCATCCCTGCACTTTTTTTAAGTGGGGTCGGATACTTTGCGGCTTAAAAACACTCTCTGTCCACCAGCAGTAAAGGGCTACCTCACACAGTCCAGGAGGAAGCGGAGGAATGAAAAGAGTGGGCTTTGCTTTTCCATACTGCCTTGTCAGTGTCCTAGGACCTTGAGCAGTGCACTGCTCCTACTCCAGCCACAAAGACCCTGAAATAGCTCCCACCCAGAGCTGAGTGTGTAACGGGCTCAGCTGGGAAGACTGGGATCACATATATCCGTGTTTCATCCACTTAATGGATGCGTCTCTGAGGGTATTGCTCAAATTTTGTGACCAGTTTGCTGCAGGTGTCTGTGTCTCTCGAGCCTGGCTGACGTCGGGAATGTTATAAAAGTAAGCGTGCAGTACAGCCCTGTCATGCAGTCTTAGGCCTGAATAGAAATCTATAGCATCATCCTTATTCTCATCGATCTGATAAAAAAAAGTATCAAATTCTGTGGTCCTTCAAGCCCTGTTCTCGTTATGTCCTCATATTTGATTGCCTCCACGTCTATGGCATTGGTTTGAGTCTGTCGGGGTCACCAGTATTGTCCGATTCATGGGGACAGTCGTAGGACGGACGTGGTGGCGCACTGCGGAGGGAGAGCTCACTCGCGGCGGCTCCGCGACTAAGCAATTATTGTCATCACTACGAGGCTCAGTAAGTGGTGTACTGCATATGTTGGATCAGAACAGGCAACACTGAACTTCGCTGAACTGGCTCGGCAGCAGTGCAGTGTCTCCTGTGACGGGTTGCCTCATGACGACAGGATATTGACTGCTCCTTGTGGATTGTGGACAGCTGGGGCTGTGGCGGGCCACGGTCGGGCTGTGGCTGTGGACGTAGAGTCGGAATAAGCGGCGTGGTTGGACAGTGCCACTGAGGTGGCACAAAAGATGGGACAGAAGAAAAGGGGAGTGGGGGGGGGGGGGGGGGGGAACTTTCACCTTGAATCTCTCGCGCAATATAGCAGCAGAAGGGTTCAGTAGTCATATCCTTGTCCATTGGATTGTTTAGTCGTTTTACTACGCCGTTGTAATGTGTATATCAAACACTGCAACAAAAGCTCTTTTGATATTCAAATCTTGTCCCTACGCAGCAAGCATGGTACAACATTTAAACAAAAACAAACTCACAAAGAACACACACACACACACACACACACAAACGAAAAAAAAAAAATGTTCTTTGACGAAATTGATGACGTCACAGGTGATGAGGGACGGCGTAGTGGTGGTGACTAATGACCTCCTCCTTGCCTCGGCGAGCACACACTCCATGACGACAAAAGAAGGCAGCGCTTATGACGTGTGTTTGTGCTGTGACGAAACAGTTGTCGTTGTGTTATGCGACGAGAGCATTGAGGGATTCGAGTAAGAACCCCCCCCCCCCCCCTCTCTCTCTCTGTCTGTCTGTCTGTCTGTCTGTCTGTCTCTCTCTCGTTGTGTGTGTGTGTGTGTGTGTGTGTGTGTGTGTGTGTGTGTGTGTGCGAGCGCGCGTGCATGCGTGCGTAGGTGCACGTGTGTGTGTGTGTGTGTGTGTGTGTGTGTGTGTGTGCTTGCGCGCGTACGTGCGAAAAGAGAGAGAGAGAGAGAGAGAGAGAGAGAGAGAGAGAGAGAGAGAAGTTTATTTCAATTTGCTTGTTTTAACACACACACACACACACACACACACACACACACACACACACACACACGCGCGCGCGCGCGCGCACACACACACACACATGCACGCACGCACGCACGCACACACACACACACGCACACACACACACACACACACACACACACACACGAGAGAGAGAGAGAGAGAGACAGACAGACAGACAGACAGACAGAGTTGTGTTGCAACTTTTGGGCAGCTTTCCATTGGCGGCCGTTCTAGGAATGGCGATGGTATTTCATCTTACTGTCCGCTAGATCTTCCTGGCTGAGATTATGCTGCTTCCTGTTGTTTAAGTTATTTTTATTTCATTTAAATATTTTTTTACCAGAGGCAGTCTGTCTTTGTGTACAGGATGTGACTAGTCAAAGTAAAGATCTGAACTTTGGGCAAGAATTAAACAAAAAAACATCCGGGCAAGCGATTTTTTTTTCTCTCTCGCTGAGTAGCCTGAGTAGGTAAATAAAAGATGTTATGGTTAAGTCCTGCACACACACACACACACACACACACACACACACACACACACACACACACACACATTGTTTAATATTGTCAATTATATAAACTCCCGTAACAAAATGGATGTAAGATAGATATATTTTGTGGGACATGTCCACCCACTGAGTGTCCTTGTGTCAGTCATGGGCAAAATGATAGAGGGAGCGTAGTCAGTCCAGTTCTTTTTTTTTTTTTTTTTTTTTTTTTACTCCCAGTTTTTTATAGAACAGGGAGTACTTTAGAATGGGAACGAAGAAATGCTGTCTGTATGTGTCTGTGTGTCCGTGTGTCTGTGTGACCGTGATCAAAATGTGTTCCACTCGCTCCAGACAAAACTACTGGGCCGATCTTTTTGAAAATTTATAGGTATGTTAATTATGGGTCAAGGATGATGCCCGATATTTTAGTTTTCCGTAACAGTTGTAACGGCCTGTAACGGTTTTTCTTCTTTACAGAATCTCAGAAAGCACATGGCCGATCTTTCTGAAAATTTGTAAGTATGTTCATTATGGGTCACAAATAATGCCCGATGTTTTCGTTTACTGTTATACCGTTACTAACGGCTGTAACGGCCTGTAACGCTTTTTCTTCTTCATGAAATATCTCAGAAAGTGTTTGGCCGATCTTTCTGAACATTAGCAGGTATGTTCATTATGGGTCACGAATAATGCCCGATGTTTTAGTATACCGTTATAGCCGTTACTAACGGCTGTGTAACGGTTGTTTTTCTTCATGGAATATCTCAGAAAGTATTTGGCCGATCTTTGTGAAAATTACACAGGTATGTCATTATGGGTCACGGATGATGCCGGGTGATTTATTTAACCGTTATAGCCATTACTAACGGTTGTAACGGCATTAACAGTTTTTTTTTTCCTTTTATGGAATACCTCAGAAAGTACTTTGCTGATCTTTGTGAAAATTAGCAGGTGTGTTCATTATGGGTTACGGATGATGCACGATGTTTTAGTTTACCGTTATACCGTTACTAACGGCTGTAACGGCCTTAACGCTTTTTCTTCTTTATGGAATATCTCAGAAAGTACTTGACCGATCTTTCAGAAAATTCGCAGATATCTTCATTGTGGGTTACGGATGATGCCCGATGTTTTAGTTTTACCGTTATAAACAGCCGTTACTAACGGCTGTAACGGCCTGTAACGCTTTTTTTCTTCTTTATGGAATATCTCAGAAAGTACGTGGCCGATATTTCTGAAAATTTTAGGCATGTTCATTATGGGTCACGGATGATGTCCGATGTTTTAGTTTACCGTTATAGCGGTTACTAACGGCCCATAATGTTTTTTTTTTTCTGTATGGAATATCTCAGAAAGTTCTTGGCCGATATTTCTGAAAATTTGTAAGTATGTTCATTATAGGTCACAGACGATGGCCGATGTTTACCAGAAAAGCCATTACTAACGGTTACACCAGCCCAAGACGGTTTTTCCTCTTTATGGAATATCTCACGCGTATTCAGGATAAACTGGGAGTACGTTTATATGCTTTGCATCTTGTTTTTCTTTACATTGAACGTGTCGGGAACTCTTCTTCCCCTTTGTTTCTCTTTCTTTTCCCCTAATTCTTCTTCCTCTTCTTCGTTCACTCAGACAGGAACCTAAGAGGCACTGACAAAAGACTGCTGCACGGCGGAGGCCCTCCAGTGATCCATAAAGCTTTTCCCTCATCGGTGTGTTGGCAGGCAGGGTCTATGCCCTCAGCTTTTCATGTGTGGGACAGTCCTGCTGGAAGTGTTTCCGCTGTCATTGGTTGTACCACATGGGCAGCTTGAAGACTCGCCAATATGTAATTTTGTGAATATGTGATGTTTCAGTCTAAAGTGCCCTGTCCTCAGTCTGACAATGCTCTCTTGGTCTGATCTGGGCAGCAGGTAGTGTGCATCCTTCTTGTTGAAGTCTGGGTTGTGCTCAAACCATTTTTTTTTTTTTTTTTTTTTTTGTTTTCTTTTTTTTGCTTCTCCTTGGTAATACTTTTGATTTCTTCAAAGGAGATTTCCTGCTCCAGTTGTGCTGCTGTCTTAATTCTGTTGGGAGTAACGGGGGTGCCACACTGAAGAACAGTTCCCCAGGTTCCTCCCATTCTGTTGGTGGTATTCCAGGACTTGAGTCTCTGTAAATGGTTTCCTAATTTATTCTGTGATAGTCCATCGATCTTTTGGTCTTCCCATCTCCCTCCCCCAGCA
>JADBJO010009138.1:17500-32500 GCA_016801955.1 Conus betulinus
TATTAAACGTTACAAGTACACCCACCAATGGGCAGCGTTCCAAACACAAACCAGAGTCTCGTTCTTCGTTTCTCTGAACGACCTTTGATTGATACAACCACCCTACACACAATGTCAATACTCAACACTCAAAAGAACTAAAGGAAATAATTAGAAGGGCTAATTATAATTGTTTTTTAGTGGACGCTTCACCCCAGTACTACTCTAGCACTCACTTTGTTTCCCTCCTAAGACTAATTTGGGTCATGCAATCCTGGCAGGCTTGCCACTATGTCCAGGATGGGGGGAAATCGTGATGGTATTGCTTAAGTGCACTAAGTTGATGTATTATTAGTCAGGCTTAACACACCAAGGTAATCTCTGCGCTCATACACGCGTATGCACATTCATGCGCCCTCCAAACATTCATCTCTCTGGGAATGGGATGTCACGCATTCGT
The DNA here is from genome assembly GCA_016801955.1 of Conus betulinus. Classification (NCBI taxonomy): domain Eukaryota; kingdom Metazoa; phylum Mollusca; class Gastropoda; order Neogastropoda; family Conidae; genus Conus; species Conus betulinus. The sequence continues at coordinate 17,940 of JADBJO010009138.1, forward strand.
TTCTCTCCTAACACGACTGAGCACAAGAAATACAATTTCTATGCTACTTATAATTAAGCATGAACAATCCAATCACACAAAATGAAATATTGAAACATAAAAGATCAATACTTCCTAATCCTGGGTTATAATAAAATGACATCTTACCTGGCCAGGTTTTCACACACACAACCACACTTTCACACCACACCACAGTTCTTGAACAAGTCTCTTCAAGTTTTCTTCTGCACTGCTTGATGGTGACGCCCTTGGTTGACTGGCTCCAGGTTTCAGGACTGGGTCTTCGTGGTCGTCTCTGGGATCTCGACGTAGAACTCTTCTTCTTCGTCTCCTTCTTCACCCACCTCTGGGTTCTGTGTTGTTGCTATTGTAAGCTGGTTGAATGCGCGTTGACATTGTTGTCGTAGCTTTTCTCCGGGATAAGTACTGTGCATTCATACACTTATATGCACACTCACGCGCCCACCAAACATTCATCTCTCTCTGGGAATGGGATGTCACGCATTCGTTTCTCTCCTAACACGACTGAGAACAAGAAATACAATTTCTCTGCTACTAATAGAACTATAGATCAATACTTCCTAATCCCGGGCTATATTAAATGGCTTCTTACCTGGCCAGGGGCTGTACTTACATGTCGTGGGTAACGGGAAAGTTACCTACTACCTCGTTGTAAGCTCGAAGGTCCGTTACTTGCAGATCCATATGTCGAGAGTAACCTTTAACCTCGTGGCTTGCAGGGGGTGAGGGGTGGGTAACATACAACGAAGACAGGGCATAAGTTCGCCGTGGGTTAGATCAAAACAAAGCCATTGGACACGTTCAATGATCACGAACTTCACGCAAAGTTAAGATTTCGTCGTCGTCACATCTTCCAGCTGACAGACACTCTCCGAGAAGACATTGAGTTTGATTTGCACAGACTGAGACACGGAACTCGGCCCCCTGCTCTACAAGTGTGTCTGTAGCTCCCAAGTTCGTCTGCTAGGATAGTTGGCTTAGCCCTTGTGTGTGTGTGTGTGTGTGTGTGTGTGTGTGACTTCATCATGTTTATGGCTTTTTAAAAGTTTTATCAAACTTGTTTTAGTAAAACTGCTTTTTTAGTCTTTGTGTGTGTCTGTGTCAGCATACATGTGGGCATGCACAGAAGGTTTACCCTAAGACCTTGCTGTCACGTTTCTGTCGACCCTACTTGTGACGTCAACGTAAATTATGACATCAACTTAAAATGACTTAGGAACATGACAAAAATAGTTAGGTAATGACAAAGTCACTGTGAATCTTCGTATCGTCGGCAAAAAATTTGCACGTACTCGGTGTCACGTCCCGTAAGTCATTAAAAAATATAGTAAAAAGGACTGGGCCCAAAATGCTTTTCTGTGGGATGCCACTTAAAACTGGTTTGTCCGATGAGTATGCCGACCCTACCTTCACCCTCTGTCTTCAGTCAGTCAGAAAGTCTTCGTTCAAGTCTAGGAGGGAGCTGTCAATTCCATACTTTTTCAACTTGATCAGCAGTCTTTATGTGGTACCGAGTCAAAGGCTTTATGGAAATCTAAATATAGCATATCTATTGATTTTTTGTCATCAGTAGTGCAGTTAAATCATCCATGACTTGGATCAGTTGGGACATGCATGATCTTTTATTTCGAAAACCGTGTTGACAGTCTGCAAAAAGTTTAAAATCATTAAATATGTCACTATAACATCCCTCACAATTGACTCCAGTACTTTGCATGTAACACAAGTTAGGCTGACTGGCCTATAGTTATCCGGGTCCTGTTTGGAGCCCTTTTTGAATATGGCAATAACATCAGCAGTTTCCAGTCATCCGGGATACTTCCCGTCTCTAAGGATTTGTTGAACAATACGCTGAAGGGAATTCAGAGTTCCTTACTTAGTTCTTTTAAGACTTTGGCCGGAATTCTATCAGGTCCCTGAGCCTTCTTGCTCCCTTCTCTCATCCAAAATAATAATATTGGACGAGAGAAGGGAACAAGAAGTAACGGCTGAGGCTTTGGTGTCCAGCCTACTTTATTTTGTTTTAATCGTCGTTTTCTCTCCGTAGTGATACTATGCGGAGAGGCTGACTTTCAAGTCAGTAGTGCGTCGAAATTCATTGAGTATGTGAAATACTTCTGATGACGGTACCAGCGAAATATGCACCAGGAAATTTATTTGTTATAAAAATGTTGTGAATGCTGTGTCGCCGAGAGTGACTTAAAACTCCTGCAAGAATATCTATGTGCTCTAATTGTACCACCACATGTGTGTCGGTGGGCTGAATTTATTGATGTGAACACTGTAACATCAATACACGGAGAAGCTAAATTTTTGTTTCAGATTAACAATATATCGAAGTTTATTGTGTTCTGTGGGACTTTGCTGAAATCGTGTTCGCCAGAGATTCAATATTGTTTACTGTACTTTGTGAATCTGTAGTTCTTTTGATTTGGATTACTGTACTTTGTGAAACTGCGGTTCTTATGCTATGGATTGCTGTGCCTTGTGAATCTGTGGTTCTTCTTCTATGGATTGATGTGCCTTGTGAATCTGCAGTTGTTCTACGGTTTACTGTGTCTTGTGAATCTGCGGTTCTTCTTCTTCATCGCTTGTGTTTGTGAATGGCTGTGCTTACCATGTGGGACCTTGGTTATCCTTCTTTGTCTTCTTTTAGTGGTGTAGACTGTGGCTTAGATACTGTGGAACCGAGTGTGTTGACAGTATCTCTCTCTCTCTCTCTCTCTCTCTCTCTCTCTCTCTCTCTCTCTCTATCTATATATATATATATATATATATATATATATATATGAGAGAGAGACACTATGGACGGCGCCGGCGAGATCTGTGAGTTGTATCAAGATATGTAATATGATACACTGATATCTGATGATTGAAGTTTCTTATGTATTGAAGTCTTAATTGACGTGCATTGATCTGTATGCTATGTAGTGGCATGTATTGATTTTGTAACAATTCATATCGATGGTTCAGGCAGAATAAAAAAGAAAATCTAATAGTGTGTTGCCTGGCTATCCGTGTTCGTATGTTGTGGATATATGTAGGGGAAAAGTCGTACACGCATGCAAACTTTTGAGAGCGAGCGAGAGTCGGACAACAAAACACACACCGCACACCATCCATAACACTACTCTGTCCTGCCACCCCTTCTCCTCTGTCCTTCTCTCTCTCTCTCTCTCTCTCTCTCTCTCTCTCTCTCCTCTCTCTCTCTCTCTCTCTCTCTCGTGGTGGTGCTCTCCTCCATCACGTTGTTCTCCCTCCTTTTATATAGGGATGGACACAAAGGATTTCCCTTCGGGCCATGCCTTTGTCCATGCTGCTTACTGCCACCAACCGCATTCCAACTGGTGGCCTACAAGCATCAACACAGGGTGGCCCCACGCAGAACCATCTGAGCATGCAAGCCCTGAACTCCGTGGGGTTCCTGCCTTCAAACTGTGTCAACAACACCCAGCACACTGACTGAGTCTTTAGTGCCTAGCACACGAAAAATCTAGGACTCCGCTCCTAGTGGTTACAAAGGCCACCCTCTTCCTTCCCTCGGGGAGATCCCTGCTCCCAATACACTCCCTCGGGAAGGGCGCAGAAAAGACGGGTCCTCCCTCTCTCTCCCCCTAGTTCGCTATCGAAGGTTCGAACGCCGGGAGAGTCCTCTTACTATAATTCCGAATTATAGCGGTGGGATGCCAATTCTCAAATCTCTCCGCTGCCTGACCACTATGGAAAAATGTGCAACTTCGTCCCAAGAATCTGGCTGACCCACAGGGGGGAAAATTACCAGCTATAACGTCAAAAAATTCCCCACCGTGACCAAGTTGATTGACCGTGTGCTATAAAGTACGGCCTACCCCACTCAATGATTCTATTACCAATTCGCTATAATAATTATCTCTTAATTTTCCTCATACTACTCGCTAACTACGTACAACAAAACATCCCGTGCATCTAAAACAAACGCTTAGGTCTTTTTTTGTCGAGGTTTTTTTCACGGCCTCTTATATAAAATGCCATTTTTTCCTGTATACAGCAAGAGGGGGGTGAGTACCCCACTGGACAACCCTTCTGTAGCCATTTCTGGCCTAATATTTACGGTATAACTCACAGCGGTATTCACAGAGATTATTCATGAAAACTACGAAGTCCCCATCACAAGGTTTTATTAAGAAAAAACATGTCTTCACTCAATCACCATCAAACATAATATTCACAAACATCAAGACAAAACAGTCCTAGTAGCATGCATCAACACTTGCTCGTTCATATAAACAAAGATAACAACCGGGACACATTGTATGTAAGATTATGTTTCAGACATTAATGGAAAAAAAAGGGAAGAGTGGGGGGAAAAGCATAGAACTCTTTGTTTCACCTACGGGGACACCGGGCAAAAAACCGGACTGCATTCATTGTCAATTCGGCAGGAAGAAAGGTCATAGAAATCTCTTGACATTGCTCATATGGAAAAAATAGAAACATCCTTAGAAAAATATTTTTCCCCTGCCCCCTGTCCCTGTCTTTTAGGACTGGAGCAGAGAACAATACCGGCTTTTAGTTCAACCATGGGTTCGATGTGTTTTGAAATGTAGACTTCTCTGGGCAAGCCACTAATGTCGCGGGAATAGCGGGAGGCTGACGATAAACAGCGTATATGGAAGCCATTCATGTGCCAATGGTCTATTGCAGGCCGTGAATAGCTCAAGTCTTTGGTAAGCACCCGTGACCATCAGGTCCCCGTGAACATCTGTTGTATCCTGGGGTTGCGTGCGGTTGACGAATCTAATCTTCTTCTCCGGGGCGGAGGGATTTACCTTTACACCTTAACACTTAACCCCTCTCCGTCGGGACAGTTTAAAAAATTTGTTCTGACCACTATGATGGGTGTTTCACTTCCATTTCCCATACAGGGGGTAGAGTCCCTGTCCTCTCAATACACTACTATAAATGAGGTTTTCCCGTGTGTTGAGTCACAAGCCTACCATCTTGCACGACAGTTAAAATCCCCCGTCACTAACTTTTCGGAAGGAAGGCCAGGTTTTTGGGGCCGTTTTAATGGGATGGCAGCGGGGGGGGGGTGCGACGAACGTTCAAACAAACATGAGCTGGCAAAGCATCAAAAAGAGAAAAACCCTGCGTAAGAAACGGGGAGCAGAAAAGATGAAGGAGTAAGGAAATTGAGTTGAAACGAAAAGGCAAGGGAAGCAGGAAGAGGGGGAAGAAGGAAAAAAACATTGAATGATAAATGACGTTGGTGACTGGGATGAAACACGGGAAAACGACTGGGGGGGGGAAAATGAAGCGCACCAGCTGGCAGCTCTTCAATCCACTAAACCACGTAGGCAGTCCGTTTGTGTAAATGAGTGTGGGATTGTAGAAAATGCCGCTTAGAAGAGCTTGGTCTCTGAATCTAGCGGAGAATAAGCGCCTATATAAGTATCATTGATAATATGATAATAAATAATAGTCGGAAGCAGAACTACATTACGCAACACCGAACGGGAAGAGAGGGTAGGGGATTTTTTGCCGCCAATTGATTGATTAGTCGACTAGACGGGAACAGACGGGCTCTGTTGCAGGGACGGACGGGGGATGCTCTGAACGTGAGAGCAGCGACAATGGTCTGAACTGACTGCGATGTCGAGGGGATCGGAGAATGATAGTGAGTAAGGTCGAGGTTGCGTTCAAAAGCGTTTGAACGTCGTTCGGGACGACAGAAGGAACACTTCTTGGAAAGGAGCCAATGCGAGACAGTATGAATCACAAGAAACGGCAAAAGGGCACGAACCCATAATCAACCAAATCCAGTGAGAAGGTCTTTTGGGCAGGAACTGACCTGTGAAAGACTGATGGTTTAACTGCGTCATGTCCGGTGTGAAGTACATGTCCGGACTCTGTCTGAATGATTCTCGGATCGGTCTTCTCCTTCTCGCTGTCTTTCTCCCCCTGTCTGCTCGTGTCTGGGTTTGTCTGTTCGTCTGGTGTTCTCTTAATATCATTTAATTTTAGTGCTTAAAACTTTAGATTATATATATATATCACTATATATATACCTAGTATATATCGTAGCTATTGAGATATATAGTTTAGCGGTTCTAAGAATTGATCCTTTTAGTTGGAGTGTTCCTGTTCCAGGCAGAAGCCCGGTGGCGGCGGAAGCTTGAACTATTAACTGTTGACCGTCGCTGTGGGACAAGAAGAAGAGTATCAGACTTGTTTGTTAGGATTCATTTTATTCAAAATCAATCCTGTTGACGTCGTTTTGGGTTGTTGAAGGCGCAGTGTGGAGGTTTTAGTGAGAGACGGATTTTACCTGTGACGCAAAAAAAAAAGTGGTGGGTGAGTGTGTTGGGTGGTGTGTGTGTGTGTGTGGTGGTGCACTGAGCGCAATTGTGGTGCATGAGGTGTGCGTGAAAGGGTGCATGTACGCTTTGGCATGTGCGTGCGTAGGTGTGTGTGCCAAGCGACGCAAGCGTTACCTGTCCTGTATGGTCTGTCACATGGAACGACGCTATGCTGTGTCCACGTTCGATGAGGGCGATGAGCTTGACAAAGTGGTGGAGAAGTCAGTGAGCAGCGCATTGTGGCCACCAAAGACTTGCTCCACGAATGCCTTAACTGATGAGAAATTGCGACCCCCACCACACATAAGGCCAACCGAACCCATCGGCAACTCGGCAAGGCTCTGATGCGGATGATGGAAAGACAGAAGCCGACGGACGACGACGACGACGATGATGATGAGTGAATATTTCAGCACGTGTGCACAGTGCGGCTTGATTGGCGATGGCTGGGCACCGGGCCACTGAGCCTGGCTGCTCAGTGGACACGAAAGACATGTCAATCTGGGGTCAATTTAAAACACAAACCCAACCATTATACTGAACTTCTTTTGGATACCCGGCACATACTGCGCACGAAAGATCTTTAAGTGTAGTCCTTCCTCTTCGTTCGTGAAGGGAGTTTTTCTTGGTCTTATATTTTTTGTTTTTTTTTCTCGTCGTGACAGTTTTCTTGGTTTGTTATTGTTATTCTGTCTCCCTCCTTCCCCCCAGTTTTTCCTTTTTTTCTTTGCGGGTGATAGAAGCAGCATATCTTATACAGAAGCAGAAGCAGTTATGTATGACAGAGGGGTTGTGTGTGTGTGTGTGTTTGTGTCTGGCGTGTGTGTGTGTTTGTGTGTGTGTTTGTGTGTGTGTGTGTTTGTGTGTTTTTGTGTTGTGAGAGAGAGATAGAGAGAGAGAGAGAGAGGCTTGTGTAGCGCCGCGTGCGCGCTGTTTTGTGCGCAAAACGCGTGTTTGTGTGTTGCAAATAGCCTGACGACGCTAAACCTTCAACATCTGAAGTACAACCCCCGGAATACTAAGCACAACTACCCCGAATGCAAGACACAACACACAACACACACACACACAACACACACACACACAACACACACACAACACACACACACACACACACATATATTATATATATATAGCACACACGTGCGCGCGCCGCGCACTGACACGCACTGAAACAGCACTGACAATCGGAAACACTCAGCGAACGATCACTGATGCTGGCGAGGTAACTGAACGCGAGCTGTCAGGCCGATGTCTCCTTAACGTAGCCTATATAAGTTATGTACATATATGTAACAACGCTCACGTCACAAACAAGTCAGCTACCTGCGGCTTGTAAGTCTCTCTCTCTCTCTCTCTCTCTCTCTCTCTCTCTCTCTCTCTCTCACTCTCTCTCTCTCTCTCCTCTCCCTGGGGGAGGAGGGGGGAGGGTAGGTTGTACATGTGCAGTTGTGTGAGCATGTGCGTGTGTGTTTTGTGTGTGTGTGTGTGTGTGTGTGTGTGTGTGTGTGTGTGTGTGTCCAGGACTAAAACCGTACAGGTTCACCTGGCACCGATCTACAAGGAGTGGGGTGTGTTTCGTGTCACTCCCGACGGTCGCTACCTGTACCATCCGAATTTCGCCACGGAGGGATTCATTGTGTGGGACCTTCACCACCGCCAGCTCCGTCACCCATCTTTGAGGACGAAGACGTATGCAGCCTTTTAATGCTGATGGATCTTTCTACCAATCACAAGGAGGCTCACAGAATTCGGCCAAATTTCCGTAGCCTGACAGATGTAGTAAGGTTGGCAAATAAACGAGATAGAGATGGAAAACAACATACAAAGTTTAAACCATCTTGTCTCCGATGCAGTTTTTTTTCCATGAAAAGAAATGCACTACATCTTCGGAAAAAACAAACAAACAAAGTAGATGTTGCTTCAAGGGCTAGACGTCAGAGACGAAGTGGTTTTACGTTCGACCATTGTTTTTCACATGATACACCAGTAATAGTAATGTTCTGTGGTTGGTAGAAACATCTCCCAGTGTCTTGACTGTCAAGTGATTCACTACGACATGCTCGAGAATGGTAGGACAACCTGGGAGAGGAGAGTGATGTATGGTGGGATGATAAAGAAAAGAAGAGTGGAGTAGAGTGAAGACTTCTTATTGAGAGCACACGATAATGAGTTCGAGTGGAAACTGTAAAAATATGGTATGTGGCAAAAACGTCTAGATGAAAAAAGAAAGACAGATCTCCTCAATGTGATTTAAACCTCTGGCACGTGAATGCTTCAGAGAGTAGAAATGTGCTTAAAAAACATTTGGGTATTACGGCAACGAGTTAGCAGATGTCTGACCTATGCATTAGCTCAGCGCGCTGATTGGGTACCTACGTAACATTGGCTGTGCCAATATTATCATAGTATGTGTGTGTAGTGAGTGTGCATATGTTTGTGTATATTTGTGAGCTTTGGATGTGTGTGATGTTGTGTAGAATATATGTATGTATATGTATAGCGCGGATGTGGTGTAGCGTATATGGCTAGTCCGCACGCAGTGACATTTCCTTGATGAAACTGAAACTTAAAAAAACATCTTTCACTGCGATTGTGGCATTTACACATGTAGGCTTGGCATTCAAACATCTTTTCATTCCCAGCTCAAACTCTATTGTTGTACAATTGATAGTTTCTGTTGTGAGAGGATTAAACTCTTAACCAACTATTTGAAACACCACCATAATGTTGTTTTTCTTCTCAACCACGCAAAGAAATGCTTGAAAAATATGAAATTTTCGAACATGTTAACTCATTGACTGGATTAAAATGCGCTTGCTTGCGGTCAGTGAATAAGTTATTTTCATATTTGTCCAGTCATTGTAGACAATAGGTTGTAAATTAGTCATTGTCACGTTTGTTTGGTCATCGTACTGAATACAATTAAGAAATCAGTTATTTTCATATTTTGTTCGGTGATTGTAGAATACAGTCAGTAATTTAGTGATTGACAGGTCACTGTAGAATACAGGCGGTAAATTAACGATTGTCATGTTTGTGTAGTCATTGTAGATATAGTCAGTATTATTACTTATTGTCATGCGAGTTCGGTCATCGCAGAATACAGTCAGAAAAAAAGTCATTGACGAGTTTGTTCAGTCGATGCGGATTATAGTCATTAGGTTAGTTACTATCACATTTGTTCATTGATTGTAGAATTCAGTCAGTAAATCAGCTTTTTGTCACATTTGTCCAGTCATTGTAGACCACAGCCAGTAATTCAATCATCGTCAAATTAGTTCAGTCATTATAAAGTACAATCAGTAAATTCGTCATTATCATGTGAATTCAGTGACTGGGCGTACAGCTAGTAAATTAGTTATGGTTTTTTAGATCTTAAGACGATGATGAAGATGATCATCAGTATCACTACTATCATTGTTATTGTTTGTGTTATTATTGTCGTTGTTGTTGCTGCTGTTGCTGTTTACTATCATCATCATCATCATCATCATCACCACCATCACCATCATCATCATCATCATCATCGTCATCATCATCATCATCATCATCATCATTATCATTACCATTGTTTGTTGTTGTTATCAATATTATATTGCTGATGATGAACCGATGTTCATCATTATCAAAGTCATGTTCTGGTCACTGGCAGATGGAAAACCTCTACACTGTTGACCTGAGGACCGTGATCAGCACCGACTCTAAAAGTCCACGTATACACGTCTGGGATCTCTCGCGTCCCGAGAACGACGTCACCCAGAGTTCCCGATCAGACGTCATGTCCTGTGACGCCACAGGCGCCCTTGTCCTTCCAGGAGCGTGTCATCGTGAGGGTAGATAATCAGGGTCGGGAGACCGTGGAAAGAGACGGGGAGTTGGCCGACAACAGCGACGACGATGTTGACGACGAACATGTTGACGACGATGATGACGACGACGACGACGACGAGGATGATGATGATCCTATGAGAGGAGATGACGAGAACTCTGAGGAAAAACATCGGTTCCTTAGTGTAAAGTCATATTTTCTTCGGTCAGTTCTCTCTCTCTCTCTCTCTCTCTCTCTCTCTCCTCTCTCTCTCTCTCTCTCTCTCTCTCTCTCTCTCTCTCTCTTTGTGGCTCCGTCTGCCTGAATGTACCTTTCTCCTCTGTTTCCTTCTCACTGCTCTCGGTGTGTGTGTGTGTGTGTGTGTGTGTGTGTGTGTGTGTGTGTGTGTGTGTGTGTGTACATGCGTGCGTGCGTGCGTGCGCGCGCGCGCGTGTGTGTGTGTGTGTGTGTGTGTGTGTGTGTGTGTGTGTGTGTGTGTGTGTGTGAGATAGGACAGTGGGGCATAACCATTTTCAGGAGAGTTAGTGTAAGCGGACATGTCTCGCACTGCGCACACCACACCACCACGACGACATCATGTTAAGATGTACATCTGATAGATGACAGTTTTTAACGTGAAGCGACAGCGGGATTTGAACTCGCAACGCCTGACGGCAGACTGTTTTTTTTGGTTTTTTTTACCAATTAGCCATGAACTAGCCAAGCTTCTGGGATTACTAGCGACGTTTGCGTGTGGGTGAGGGGCTCCTCCTCCCAGACCTCCCCCCCTCCCCCCCCCCCCCCACCAATAATCGACCTTGATGACAATGCATCTAACTGAATCTACTCTCTCTCTGTCTCTGTCTCTCTCTGTCTCTCTCTCTATCTCTCTCTCACACACACACACACACACACACACACACACACACACACACACACACACACACACACACACACACAAAGAATTTAGTCGTCTCTATTTACTAGACTTTCAACAGGTTGCAGACTTGTAGCTTCACACATAAAGTTGATTTTGATAAATGCATTTGAATTTCTATGCTACTGAATTTTTGTATTCTGTTTGTTTAGTAATGTGTGCATCTTACCCCGCCCCCTTCCCTTCCAGGGGCTTAGGCCTTTATCTGATTACAATTTTGATTTCTCTCTCTCTCTCTCTCTCTCTCTCTCTCTCTCTCTCTCTCTCTCTCTCTCTCTCTCTCTCGATCGCTTGCTCGTCATAGATTACAGTTGACAAGCAACATTAACAAACACGATCATGTCATCTATGTATATAGGCAGTTGCATCAATCTGTGTAAATTAATGATGTGTTCTTGTTTGTTATAATTATGGAAATGCTTTTTCAAAAAAAAAAAAAAAAAAAAAAACAGAGTATCCCTTCCCCTCTTACTGGTAGTGTGGCCATAGGCTGAGGTGTATCAAATGTTCTCAGATCTTACTCTGTCTCTCTCTGTGTCTCTGTCTGTCTGTCTGTCTGTCTGTCTCTCTCTCTCTCTCTCTCTGTCTCTCTCTCTCTCTCTGACTGTCTGTCTGCGCTGAATGTGCAGGGATTTCATACAGCTGGGCAACGAGCGCTACGTGTTGTTGTGGACCCAGTGGATCTTGCATCATTATCTGCAGCTGTATGACGTCATTCAGGATACCGTGGTCAGGAAAGGGTTGCATCGGCAAGGTAATCCCCAGTGCCTCAGTGGTGAAGGACGCCAAACTCTCCCCTGGCCGTAACTAAGTGCTGGGAAAGTTCTGTCGATTCTAATGAGTGTGTGTGTGTGTGTGTGTGTGTGTGTGTGTGTGTGTGTGTGTGTGTGTGTGTGTGTGTGCGCGCGCGAGTGCGTGCGTGTGTGCGTGCATGCGTGCTCGCGCTCGCATACAGAGCTCAGAGAGAGAAAGAGAGAGACATTCTTCAGCGATAGAATGGATGTTAGTTGTTCGTTTTTCGTCTTTCCTCCAGAGTATGTTCAACTAGATTTTCAGAAATTGTCGACGGATCTGAGAACGAAAAGTTAAAATGCCTATGTATTTTCATTGATTACAAAGGATCATTTAATTTGTTATGAACTATTCCCTTCACAGCATTCCACATACATAAACATTTGATAAAGAAGAGCACGCCTTTATCTTCTAGTATACGTTCCTTGACAAACTATTAGATTTCAGCGGTATTATCTTTATAGCTTTTCATATGGACAATTTATTTGTTTGAAATGACTATCACAAATTTTATTCCATGAATTAGACGCATAATTGAAAAGAAATAGAATGTGAGCATGGAAGAATCATTTCATGGACTGAAGATTCAGAAAAGGTTTTTTATTTTCACCAGGTGGCGTGCGTGCGTGCGTGCATTCGTGCGTGTGTGCGTGCGTGCGTGCGTGCGTGTGTGTGTGTGTGTGTGTGTGTGTGTGTGTGTGTGTGTGGCCTCACTTTCATGAAGTGCTTAGATTTTTTCAAAGCGCTTCATGCCTTCTTCATCAGTAAAATGATGCACATTGTTTTTGTTTTTTAATGTTTTTTTCCACTGTTTCATTTCGGCATTCATATGTGGATCATTTTTTAAATGGGGGGGGGGGGGGGGGGGGTGCGAGTGACGGAGAGTGGTGATGGGGAGGGATAAGGTGTTCTTTGTTAATTACTGATATCATTAATCAAAAAAAAAAAATTCTCATGACGAGGATGGAAGGGCCATGTATTAAGAAGAGTGGGAATAAGTATCCTAGCATTTCGCTTGTTGGGTTCCATCACACATACTTAAGTCATTCATCACTTCCTGTTCATCTCATTGGTTCTCTGTATGTTTCCTGTTGACGGGTTGGCTGGCTGTTCGCCACATTTTGCCGCTTCATCGTGTTAAACTGTCAAACTTGAAGCACACAAACGTGGGATGGGCTCAAGCGAAAGCTATGCGCAGAATGCAGGCCGACCTTGCCCGGGAACGGGAAAGCAAAAACTAGCTGGCATACAATTCTCTGGTGGCACGCGGTTTCTGTGGTGCCTGAAAGTAGCCGTGCCTGAAAGTAGTTGTTTATGGTCGCAAATCGGATTCTGAAAAAAGTGAATATTGGCAAAACGAGGTCAGGTACTTATCCTCTGTACTCCTACACCAGGACTGGATAGATACGGAGGGGGGGGGGGGGGGGGAGGGGGGGAGGGAGGAGGAGAGAAAGAGAAATAAATGTCATTCCTTTTTAATCAAACGTCGTTGTATCAGCCAATCTCCTCCAGGATCTGGAGATGCTGGAGCTGTCAATGACGCACGTTACGGGGGTCCCTCGTGGCCTGTGTGGTGGGCAGACGACTCCTGATGATGGACGTGGACAAGATGGAAGTCACCATGGTTTTTGAGGGACAGACCCACGACCGCCATTACGGTTCTCCGCCTGTGCTTCTGGATGGTGGAAAAAGTGAGTGTGGCGGACACAGCGTTGACTTTAGATTTGGTAGGGGGGGGGGGGGGGGGGAGGGGATGGGGGGAGTGCAGTCTGGAACTTCTCTGCTAGGACCTGCTCGTTTAGACTGTTTCATCAGGTGAACGCCAACCCGCATCATCTCTTCTTCTGATCTTAGGGAGTCTAGTGTCTTTCGTGACTGTTTGTTTCACAGGGAAAATAAGACTGCTTTTCCCGTCGGGAGTCAAGCCAGGACAACCTGATCTATCATTATTGAAGAGCTCTTATAGTGCCTATCCTCGGTTCTGACCGTTTCACAATCCCACGCTTTCGTTTACTCTACGGGATGTCTACCTGGGTAGACCTAACAGAAGAGCTGCGTGCTGGTGCGACAGTTAGTGGTTTCCCGTTATATTCAATCGAGTGTCACTCATCATTTTTTTTTCTTAACTAATTTTTTTTTTTCTTTTTTTTTCATGTACGATGAACGCTATGTGTAGTCATATTATCCATATCAATGGGCAAACTAACCATCTCTTCTCAAACTTGGTGACGGAAGGTTACGTCTGTGCAAGATGTTATGCATGCGTGCATAACAAGGTAGCTGGCTTTATGGCCTCAGTTTGAAAGACTTGCCCAGAAATAAAGTCGAAATCAATGTTATTTTCGAGAAACAAAATCTTATGTATGTGATGAAACGGCCCTGCAAAGATTAAACCCCCTTATCGCAAGATCACCAGGATCATGAGTCTGGCGCTCTATCCACAGAGCTATTTCTGCTCCGAACTGTAGACGGGTTCAGAAAGAGGGGCCGGAATATAGTGGAATTTTATGTCCTCACAGCAAAAGCTTTCTAGGAACAAGTTGTTCCCAAAGAGGGGCTGTGTCCTTGCAACTTTATCCCTCCTAGCTGAATTTACCGTCGATCTTTTCTTGATGTTTCCCGTCGTTCATCTGTTCATTGATCGAATGATTCACAAACTGAT
>JADBJO010009138.1:37500-45000 GCA_016801955.1 Conus betulinus
GATTGTGTGTCTGTCACCCTTCACTAGGAAGTGGTGTTGGGATTATTTATGTCACCCTTCACTATGAAGTGGTGTGTGGATTGTATTTGTCACCCTTCACTAGGAAGTGGTGTGTGGATTTCGTCTGTCATCCTTCACTAGGAAGTGGCGTGTGGATTGTGTCTGGCACCCTTTACTAGGAAGTGGTGTGTGGATTGTGTCTGTCATCCTTCACTAGGAAGTGGTGTGTGGATTGTGTCTGTCGCCCTTCACTAGGAAGTGGTGTGTGGATTGTGTCTTTAACCCTTCCTAAGGAAATGATGTGTGGATTGTGTCTGTCACCTTTCACTAGGAAGTGGTGTTTGGATTGTGTACGTCACCCGTCACTAGGAAGTGGTGTTTGGATTGTGTACGTCACCCGTCACTAGGATGTTGTGTTGGATTGTGTGCCTGTCACCCTTCACTAGGAAGTGGTTTGTGGATTGTGTCTGTCACCCTTCACTAGGAGGTGGTTTGTGGATTGTGTCTGTCACCCTTCACTAGGAAGGGGTGTGTGGATTGTGTCTGTCACTGTTCACTAGGAAGTGGTGTGTGGATTGTGTCTGTCACCCTTCACTTCACTGGGAAGTGGTGTGTGGATTGTGTCTGTCACTCTTCACTAGGAAGTGGTGTGCGGATTGTGTCTAAACACCCTTCACTAGGAAGTGGTGTGTGGATTGTGTCTGTCACCCTTCACTAGGAAGTGGTGTGTGGATTGTGTGTCTGTCACTGTTCACTAGGAAGTGGTGTGTGGATTGTGTCTGTCACCCTTCACTAGGAAGTGGTTTGTGGATTGTGTGTCTGTCACTGTTCACTAGGAAGTGGTGTGTGGATTGTGTCTGTCACTCTTCACTAGGAAGTGGTGTGTGCATTGTATGTCTCTCATCCTTCACTAGGAACCAACTCTTGTGGGGTTTTGTTTTAGATGGGAATGGATGGAGGGATGAAATAAGGGCAAGGTAAGGTAATGCTGCTTATTGCCCTGCCGACCATAAAGGGCCATATCAGGGCTGTCAACTTACGATTCATCACACAAAAAAATCCTTCACACAACCCTTTAAAGTACACCTTATGAAAACACGCAGGTAACTCGTTAAAAAGATCTTTCTTCCGTAAAATCTTAGGACAGATGAAAAATGTTACTCTCTTTCAGAAATTCAATGATCACATCAGGCTGTTCAGAGATGAACAGGGTTTTCACAGAGTCTGCTGTCAAGTGTTCATGTCTCACGTAATGTCAGTCCCAACACTACAAGAATGTTTCCCTGTGAGCAGTTCATGACATGGGATGCATCACAGAGCTTCTCCACCTTTTGAAAGATAAGAATGTGTGTAAAAGGAGCGGCTTGTATGCAAACAGCACAAGACTGTTAAGAAGAGAACAAAACAAAGAGAGAGAGGGAAGGGGGGGGGGGGGGGTCATCGAGGATGTGGTGTGGGGATGAGGGTACTCTTGAATGACCAGCTGTTGTCGTCAGTAAGGGAATGAGTAAGTCAGCGTCCGACATGTATCAAATCATTACAGACAGTGCAGAAGTCTCTCAGCAGCGGGTCTGCTTTTCGAGGTGGTCTCATGGCAACCTAATGCACAGAGCTCCCTGTGAATTGCTGGCGCCGGGGGACTGGTGACAGAATGATTGGGGGAGGGGGGTGGTGGTGTAAGCCGGAACCGGAACAGGCTGCCTGAGAGTGACACTACTCAAAAGACATGGAAGACGGGAGATCAAAAAGAAAGAATAACGGAAGCAGAATAAGGTTGATCAGGCTTAAAACCTTTTCTTCTTTGTTCCCTCTCCCTTACACGTTCACTACAGCATCTTGTCTGACATCTGCCATGTCCGCAGATGATCCAGGGTACACATTGCTGCCCAGTGCGGTCAGTGCGGTTGGTGTTGGCTAGAACAATGTCCATTCCGTAGCGCGTGTTGGGCAGTTCTGGAGAGTTTGTGTGTAACGTGCCTCTCGGACATAACCTCCCTTCACAAGATTTTATAGCTACAATATAACGCAGTCATACACGGTATTCATTGAGGAATACTCTTTTATTTTGAACATTTTTCGTTTTTAAACCCACAGATAAAATTGCTTGCCCTTGTATTAAGTCTAACAAAAGTTATCTTCTTGTCTCTTGAGGGTTCCATGTGGGATTACCATTGATATTACGACTCCTCGACAGCTGTTTTGAGATCATGGTCAACTTTGTGTGAAAAGATGTAAAGAGTCCATGGTTAGATGAGTAATGTTTTCGGCAGAAGAAGGTTGATGATGAACAAACAAAAAACATTACAACGCACACCTTGAAAATTATCAAATTTATTTGCGTGCATGTGTGCGTGCGTGCGTGCGCGCACGCGTGCGTTTGTGCGTGTGTATGCTCTCTCTCTCTCTCTCTTTCTCTCTGTCTGTATCTGCACTGAGAACAAGCTTGCACATGCGCACGCATACACTGCTTTCTCGCAGCAC
This sequence comes from Conus betulinus, assembly GCA_016801955.1. Lineage (NCBI taxonomy): Eukaryota > Metazoa > Mollusca > Gastropoda > Neogastropoda > Conidae > Conus > Conus betulinus. The sequence goes on from JADBJO010009138.1 coordinate 39,982, forward strand.
ACGGGGTGTAAGGACAGGCCCACAAAAAGGGTTCCTCCTTCATGCAAGAGGCAAAGGATGACTCATTTCCACTCGTCCTCTCTGTCTGTAGAGATGGTGACCCGGGAGCTGACCGATCCAGAGGCCACCGACATCACGGTGACAGACGGGGAACGCGGCCTGGAGAGCTTCCATCTGGTGGACGATACCACCGTCATTGCCGGCTACTCGGACCGCCAAATCCGTGTGTTTGACATTGACACTGGTCAGTATATGCTCCTAGGATTTTGTTCTGTTGTTGTTGTTGTTGTTGTTGCTGTTGTTTTGTTCGTTTGTTTGTTTCTTTCTTTCTTTTTTGCTGTCCCATTGTCTGTGCCACCTCAGTGGCATTGCACCCATGCCGCTCATTCCGACACCCCGTCCAGAGCCACAGCCCGACCCCGACCCGCCGCATCCCCGATCCACAGGGAACAGTCAATGTCAAGTCGTCAATAGACAACCCACTGGACGAGACACTGCACTGTTGCCGAGTCACCTCGGTGCTGTTCAGTGCTGCCTGTTCTGATCCAACATACGCAGGACACCACCTACTAAGCCCCCTCCTGACGACAATAATTCCTTTGTCGCGGAGCCGGCTTGAGTGAGCTCTCCCTCCGGAGGGCTCCACCACGTCCGTCCAACGACAGCCCCTATGGACTCGCCGATACCGATGACCCCGATGGAATCAAACCAAGGCCACAGACGTGGACAGGACATCGAAACTGACGGTAATTTTTTTATGTTGATGCTGCTCCAGCTGGCGATACTGTCGCGACTGATGCGGTTGACTGTATTTTATCTGCTGATGCTCCTATACATTACAACCTTGATCTCTTAAGGTCGTTGTATTTTCACCCACGTCTGTTGCACATGAGCAAAAGGAAGTTCCTGAACCCGCAAAAGGAACAGAACAATGAAGTCACAACAAAACAGACGCAACGCGTTTCGACCTGCTGGTCTTCAGGCAGGACAATCAACATCATAAACTTTATTTACTCACCAGGAGTCACCCCACTTTGGTTTTTTTTTTTTTTTTTTGTGATGCAAGATGGCGTAGAAATTGCCCATCCAGTTATGAAAGGCAGGTGGCAGTATCATGGAATGTGGCCCATAAAACGAAGCTGTTGACATTTGGCTGAGATTCGTCGTGCGGATTAGGATTAAAAAAGCGGATCCAAGATCTCTTTGACGTTGGTGGAGGTACACATTCTCCCTGGATTCCTTCCAGTTGTGATTGCTATTGCATTCGCGTGCACACACCAACACACACACAGACACACACACACACACGCACCGACATACATACACAACAACACAACAACAACAACACACACACACACACACACACACACACACACACACACACACACACACACACACACAGAGAGAGAGAGAGAGAGAGACAGACAGACAGACAGACACACAGACACACAGACACACAGACAGAGGCAGAGACAAAAACAGAGACAGAGACAGACAGGGAAAATTGAGGCGAGATCTTTAAATCCTCATCCACCTGTACATCGTTTTACTGCCAAACTGTCCCAGCTAAAGGTCTGCATCTGTGTGTGACCTTTTGCCTTCTATTTTTAGGCAGCGTCCTTCACCGTCTGCCGGGTCACCAAACGTGCACGCGCATCTTCTCGGCGCCGGACAGCGGGCTGCTGGTGTCCGCAGACTGGGAGAGTGACGCTGTAGAGTTCCGCGTGTGGCGGAAAAGGGACTTCACTCGCGTCACCACTTTGCACACGGAAAGTCCGGTAATTCAGTTATGGTGTGTGTGTGGGCCATGGACTATGTTGTGGTACATCGTCATGTGTGGTGTCATGTCGTGTTAGGTTGTGTCGTGCCGTTTGCTGCTGCATTTTTTTGTTTTGTTTGTGTTGTGTTGTGTTGTGTGTGTGTGTTGTGTTGTGTGTGTGTGTGTTGTGTGTGTGTGTTGGTGTTTGCGTTGCGTTGCGTTGCGTTGCGTTGCGTTGCCTTGCGTTGCGTTGCGTTTTGTGTTGTGTTGTGTTGTGTCGCGTTGTGTGATGTTGTGTCGTGTTGCTTAGTGTAGTGCTTGTGATGTGTTGAGTCCTGTCGTCTTGTATTGTGTTGTGTGTCATGTCGTCGTTGTCTCGAGTGGTGGTGTGTTCTGTTGTATCGTGCTGCTTAGTGGCGTTGTGTGGTGTCGTGTTGTGTGATGTCGTATTGTGTCGTGTGGTATGGTGTGGTGTTTTGTGTTGTGTTGCGTTGTGTTGTTGTGTTGTGTTGTGTCTTGTAGGATTATGTCGCGTCGTATTGCGTTGTATCGTGTCAGGTCGTATCATGTCGTGTTATGTCATGTTGTGTGTAGTCATGTGTTTTGTCATGTTATGTTGTGTCTTGTCGTCTTGTGTCACCTCATGTTTTGTCATGTCGTGTTGTGTCATATCGTGTTGTGTGTTGTATTGTGTTGTGTCACGTGGTATTGTATCGTGTTGTGCCATGCCGTGTTGTCATGTGTTTTTTCATGGTATGTTGTGTCACGTCGTGTTGTATCACGTCATGTTGTGTCATGTCGTGCTGTATCGTGTCGTGTTGTGTCATATAGTGTTATGTCGTGCCGTCTTGTATTGCATTATGTTGTAACTTGTCGTGTTGTGTCATATCGTGCTGCGCCTTGTGTTACGTCGTGAAGTGTCGTATCGTGTTGTGCCATGTCGTGTTGTATTGAGTCATGTTGTCGTCGTGTGTGTCGTGGTGTGCCATGTCGTGTCGTGCTATGTCATGCTGTGTCATGTGTTGTGCCATGTCATATTGTATCATGTCTTGTTGTGTCATATCATGTTGTATCGAGTCATGTTGTGTTGTGTGTCGTATCGCATCATGTCATGTAGTGTTGCGTCACGTCACACTGTTTTGTGTGTTATCATGTCCTCTTGTGTCGTGGCTCGTTGTGTCGTGTTGTGTTGTGTCATGTCACCCTGTGTCTTGTGTTATGTCACCTTGTGCAGTGTCTTGTCGTATTGTGCCATACCTTGTTACGTCACATTTTGTTGTATTCAATCGTATTGTGTTGTGTTGTGTCGTATTGAGTTGTGTTGTGTTGTGTCATTTCATGTTGTGTCGTGTCGTATTGTGTCATATCGTGTTGTGTCATGTCACGCTGTGTGTGTGTGTGTGTGTGTGTGTGTGTGTGCGCGCGCGCGCGCGCGCGCGCGTGTGTGTGTGTGTGTGTGTGTGTGTGTGTGTGTGTGTGTGTGTGTGTGTGTGTGTGTGTGTGTGTGTTGTGTCACGTGGTGTAGTGCCGTCTTGTGTTGTGTTTTGTTGTGTCATGACCTGTTGTGTCATGCCGTGTTGTGTCGCGCCTTGTGGCATGTTGTGCTGCGTCACGGGTTGGGTCATGTGTTGTTGTGACGTGACTTGTTACGTCATGAGGTGTTGTGTCATGTCGTGTTGTGTCGTGTCTTGCTGTGTCATGTTGTGCTGCGTCACGGGTTGGGTCATGTCTTATTGTGTCGTGACTTGTTACGTCAGTAGGTGTTGTGTGTCATGCCGTGTTGTGTCGTGTCTTGCTGTGTCATGTGCTGCGTCACGGGTTGGGTCATGTCTTGTTGTGTCGTGACTTGTTACGTCATGAGGTGTTGTGTCATGTCGTGTTGTGTCGTGTCTTGCTGTGTCATGTTATGCTGCGTCACGGGTTGGGTCATGTCTTGTTGTGTCGTGACTTGTTACGTCATGAGGTGTGTGTCATGTCGTGTCTTGCTGTGTCATGTTGTGCTGCGTCACGGGTTGGGTCAGTCATGTCTTGTTGTGTCATGAGTTGTTACGCCTTGAGGTGTTGTGTCATGTCGTGTTGTGTCGTGCCGAGTGGCGTTGCTTTGTGTTCTATAGCGACATGAAATCGAAAGAAACTCAGGTCACCACATGGGACGGGACATGAATAGCCACACAACTTGAGACTTTTTATTAATGATGTTCAGTGATGTTGGTAAAAATGATCATGCAGAATGCCATTCTGGTCTGAGATAACAATGAAACATCCTACTTCACTGTTCCTCTTGTAACATATAATCTAATATTAACCAAGAATGATCCAAACCAGAAGTCCACACAAGAACTGCGCTGACAGCTGTGATGGCAAAGTTAAAACCAGTTGGCAGAGATTAAAAGGACCCCCTCGAAATCAAACTGATACTGTTTCATGCTCTCGTCGTGTCAGTTCTCCAGCATGCATGTGGGTTATGGACTCTAACAGTAGAACTCCAACGGACAACGTCATGGAATTGAGTGGCAAAAGTTTCGCCCAAACCCAGGCGCTAGCCAACGACCGGGTCAAGTGGAGGCTTCTTGTTGGACAAGCCACCTGCAGCGCCCCTAGGACCCGGGCTACAGGGCATATGACAGGTTACAGGGCATATGACAGGTTACAGGGCATATGACAGGTGACAGATGACAAACTGGAAACTTCCAAATGCCGTCACTCCAAGACATCGACCTTTCAGTTCACTGTCAGTTGAAATATAGAGCTGACTGACAGTCTATGATTGTCTAACCAAAAGATAAACACAAATATTGAATGAGGACAGACAACCGACTATCGATGACTGTCAAACCCAAAAGACAAACACAGAGTTGTATGAGGACTTACGACTGACTGTCGATGATTGCCAACCCAAAGACAAACACAGATTTGTATGAGGACAGACGACCGACTGTCGATGATTGTCCAACCAAAAGACAAATACAGATTTGTATGAGGACAGAACAGTTCGTTCACAAACCTTTTGGACAGCTGAACCTCAGGCTTCAAATGTTCACCTGTCTTGGGTTGTAATCCTGTCAACAACACTGCGAAAGGTGGACAAGATTGTGTTAATTCCTGCTTTTTGTTTCTGGCTGCTCTTCTGATCTGCTTCTTTTGACGGCTCTTTCCTGCCATAGAAGTCCTCTATTCTCGTGCTTACCAGTCACCGTATACCCTCCACCCCTCTAGTCAAAACTCCGAAAGATCCTAAAAAGAAACCAGAAATCATTTGG
>JADBJO010009138.1:50000-55000 GCA_016801955.1 Conus betulinus
AAAGAAAAAATGAATGAATGAATGAATGAAAGATTGTATGAAAGAAAGAAGAAGTAAAAGAAAGAAAGAGGCAAGAAAGAGAAGAAGGAAAGAAAGAAAGAGAGAAAGAAACAAAGAAAGAAAAATGGAAAGGACCAAACAAACAAATTAACAAACAACCGAACGAACAAAACAAAACAGAAAGAGGAAAAACAAGTACTCGACACAGTACGTTAATAACTAAAGGGAGATAAGGCCGAATTTCACACAGAGTGATATGCCTTGACAGGAAAGATTTAAACAATACAAACATCCCAATGCAGTACAACATAAAATTCAATAAAATGGCTAACGACACAACTGGACTCATACAGCGTAATAACACACTGGGAAGCAATGCAGATACAACGCAAAGCGATACCATGCAATGCAAAAACACTGCAATGCAAAAACTATGCAATGCAATACAAATACACCGCAACGCGATATATGCAATGCAGATACAACGCAATGCAATACATGCAATGCAAATTCAAGCCAATGCAAAACCAGGCAGTTCGAAACCATGTAATGCAACGACAACACAATGCAAAACCATGCAATGCAAAGACCATGCAATGCAAATACAAAGCAACGCAAAACCACGCAATGCAAATACGACGCATGCAAATACCACGCAATGCGAAGACAACGCAATGCAAATACAACGCGATGCCAAACACCATGCAACGCAGCACAAATTCGAAACGATGCAGTCCAGCACACTGCTCCAAGGAGCGAACACGCTGTCAGCATGTCTGCTGGGGTCCTGGGTTCGTGCCTCAGCTCTTGTGCCAGGTCAGCTTGTTGTCAGACAGGGCGGCGGTGTGACGGTTGGCGTGCACCATCTCCCACTTCTTCATCCAGGACCTTGGATGGTGGTGTCGAACGGATCCTCCTCCTCCTCCTGCCCTTCCTCCTCTGTGTGTGTGTGTGTGTGTGTGTCCGTCCGTCCGTGTGTGTGTGTGTGTGTGTGTGTGTGTGTGTGTGTGTGTGTGTTTATGTGTGTGTGTGTGTGTGTGTGTGTGTGTGTGTGTTGGGGGAAAGGGGTAGGGAGGGAGAAGGTTGGAGTATCGGGTGGAGGGCAGAGGGTGAAGACACAAGACCAACAACAAGAAAAAGTTATTTCGCGGCTGCCACCTGACTCTTTAATAAACGAACGCATGAAGTTTCCAGAACAGCAACAGTCACACGACAAAATGAACATGTCACACAATGACGTCAGCGACTAGGCTTTTTTTTTTTTTTTTTTTTACAGTTCATTAGGCATTTCTAATTGGGTAGGATAAACCAATAATTAAAGAAAGAAAATTACTATCAGTTTCATCTTCATCCTCCTCCTCCTCCTCTTCTTCTTCTTCTTCTAACAGCATTAATCTGAAAAACTCAGGTTTCTTGTTTCAATATGTTTTCACATTTGGTGATCTTCTGTCACGGATTCTACATTCTGGTGTCTTCAATACTTGCATCTGACTTTGTTTTCATATTTTACTTCCACTGGCGTGGGGGGTGGAGTGTGGGGGTATGTGTGTGTGTGGTGTTATGGGGGCGGGGAGGGGGCGAAGTGTGTGGGATATGTGTTGTGGGGTGAGGGGTGGGGGAGGAGGAAGAAGGGGGAAGTATATGGGTGGGTGGGTGTGGGGGGGGAGGGGGGGGGGTAGGAATTCATAGGGATGCTGTCAGCAGAAACCTAACACATGTAGCACGTTTGCATTATGCAGCGCTACCAGGTAGAAAGTGTTGCACAATACTGCTGTGACATCAGTTTGTTTTGATGTCATTTGTTCTATTATGTTCTTTTTCGTCACTTTGACGTTTTTTCCCTTGTGTTTACTGTTTAGTGTTTCCTGATGAAGGGTCTAAGACCCGAAAGCTCGAGTGTTTTTGTTTTTGTTTTTAAAGGACTTCAAAGTACTCATTTTTCATATTTCATTCATTTAAAATTCGTTTCTAATGTCCGCGCTGATTTTACAAAATGGATTCTCTCTCTCTCTCTCTCTCTCTCTCTCTCTCTCTCTCTCTCGCCGCGCGCGCGCGACACACACACACACACACTCACCCTCACCGACAGTGGACAGTGAGAGAGAAACGGAAACGGAAAGTTTATTCATGTATAGGCCATTGCCCCTCATGAAGGCGTACATAACTTCTATACACAAATGCATGATTACAACATATTTAGTATCTAATCAAGAAACCAGAACAGAACGCAACTTGATGCTTTATAAAGATAAACGGACAGTTGTTTCACAATTTGTTTATGCTCTGTTGCCATAAGCAATGCAAGTCTAAATTTATTTGGATTTGCATAAAATTTACTAGGTATATACTGTGTTCTTAAGTCACTCAAAACAGGACAACATAAGACAAAATGAACATCATCATCTTTTTCATTTTTTGCAAAGCGGACATTTTAAGTCAGCATTACTATGTTTTGTAACGTAAACGATGTTGCGCTTTTCTGAAATGCCAAATCGAAACCTCGTCAATACATACCTTAAATGTCTATCTAAATTCATCAGTAAATAAATTTTTACCTCAGGCACCTTGCAAAACGTTCTGTTAAACATGAAACCTTTCACTATCACTAATATGAGAGTCCCACTCTCGCCATCTACATAAAATTAACCGTTCTCTGAAAACTTGCAGAAATCTATCTATCCATCCCCTCAACACCTTGGTTAAGCCATACATATCCAAAACCAAACATTATAGTTTACAACGAACATTTGTAACCCAGTTTTTCTTTCCACGTATGTCTAAATCATACAACATTTTGTAAGCTTTATGAGGTAGCCTAGATTCCTCCAGTGAGAGAGAGAGAGAGAGAGGGAGACAGACAGACAGACAGACAGACAGACGGACAGAGACAGAGAGAGTGGATAAATGGGTGAGAGAGGAACAGACAGGAGATAATTGCGTGCACACGCGCACGCGTGCGCGCGCGCGCGCACACACACACACACACACACACACACACACACACACACACACAACACACACACACACACACACACACACACACACACACACACACACACACACACACGGAGCAACCCACCCCCACCCTTACCCACTGTCTCTTTCATACGCTACAGCACACAGACCTCCCAACATATATATATATATACATATATATATATATATATATATAGAGAGAGAGAGAGAGAGAGAGAGAGAGAAGACAAAATTCTTTATTTACGAGGATAATAGATAAGCACTGACGTGCTTTTTTTACATCCAGTCTCGCCCTGAGTAGGGACTACAACATGCAGTGAAATCAATTAATGAAAAAAAAAAAAAAAAAAAAGCAAAGAAGCAAGCAAAGCGGTTATGTAATCCTAAAGAACATCAAATGAAAATAGAAGAAGAGAAATGAAAACAAAACAAAAAATAAGAATAATAATTAACAAAAAAAAAGAAATAAAAATGAGAATAACAATAATGAAGAGGAAGGAGAGAGTGGGGGTAGGGAGTGAGGTGGGCAGGGGGAACATATGTAAATGTACTACAAAATACAAGATTAGCATATATGAAAACAGACAATAAAATGAATATGACAAAGTACGTACATATTTTTGAACACACACATACACGCACGCTCGCACGCACAGACAGACAGACACACAGAGAGAGAGAGAGAGAGAGAGAGAGGCACAACATGTAATCATTTTTTGTAAGGCATGAAAATATACGTAGAAGATATTAAGCATAGTGAGGGGGGGGGGGGGGGGGGGGGAGAAGAATAAAAAGAGAGAGAGACGGGATGGAAGGGAGACGGGTTACAGCATGAAATATAATAATTTGAAATGAAAATGTACTAAAACGTACAATGATTAGTATGTATAAAAGTCAGTCGGTAAAATGAATATGACAAAGCCATGTAAGGAATTCGGAACACACACACGCACAGAGAGAGACAGAGACAGAGAGAGAGAGAGGCAGGCAGACAGACAGACAGGCAGGCAGAAAGACAGAGACAGAGACAATAGAGAGAGAGACAGAGACATAGAGAGAGTGTCCGTCCCTCACCGAAGCGTGACATACCCCCCCCCCCCTCCCCCCTCTCTTCTTGACCTCTACAGTGCGGTCGACGTTGTCGAGCTGTCCCAGTCGATGGAGAGGTTCGGCTGGCGGCTGCTCCTCATCAGCAAGCCTTTCTTCATGTCGTAGAAGCCCACATCTTTGTCCGGCCTCTGCCACCTCAGGTCCAGGCTCCAGCGAATGTCTTTGGACTCGTTGGACAGACTGCAGAAGAAAAGAAAACAAACATTTGTGAACCAAAGCAGTTCTCCAACCGTGGGACAGACTGGGAAGTTTGAGAGCAAAAGAAAGCACACATGAACCAAAGCAGTTTCTCAAGCGTAGGACAGATTGGAAAGGTTTTGTTTTTTTTAAACATTTCTTTTTTCCTTTATTGTTATTATATAGACAGAAACATGCAGCAACATTAAGAATCAGAAACTGAAGCAAGTTAAGCATAGATAAATGGATAAATAAGTAAATAAACAAACAAAAAGAAGGTATAATCTCCACATTTCACCATTTATGTGTATAAAGCATGGTTATTTGTACAGATTGGAAAGTTTGTTCGTCTGCCATTTGCAGACAATGGGGAACGAATGATTAATTTAACTCGGCAGATAACACAACCAGTGATGGTGATGGTGAGGAGGAGGAGGAGGAGCGGTGGGGAGCGGTGGGGATTATGAGGAAGGGGAGGGAGGGGGGGGGGGGGGAACTAAATTCAACTGACAGCAATTTGAAACAGAATAGGACTACTACCTGTACATTTTAGTGCCAGCCATCTGGACAGTACAATCTGTAGGAACGATTCTAGGGGCAGCGAGACAGCAGGTCTCCAGGAGGCCTAATGCCAATGTTCTGAGAGAGAGAGAGAGAGAGAGAGAGCAATTGTCTCCTGTCTGCTCATCTACTCTCTCTCTCTCTCTCTCTCTCTCTCTCTCTCTCTCTCACACACA
>JADBJO010009138.1:60000-87149 GCA_016801955.1 Conus betulinus
TAGTAGTAGTAGTAGTAGCAGAAGCAGTAGTAGCAGCAGCAGCAACAGTAACAGTAACAGTAACAGTAGAAGTAGGGTCTTGTTGGCAGTCCCCTTTGAGTTCCAAGCTCCACAGTCATCCCAGTTTTGGCTGACCTTCTGTTCACACACGTCTGGTGAGGTTCTCCTTGTTTTTTTTTTCCACGATATACATCTTGTCTTCTTTTCTACCACGTGGAACCTACTGCAGGGCTTCTTCGCTGGTCCTCAGTAATGCCACAACGTCATTGACCTCCAGGTAGCGGCGCCCTCTAGGCCTCGGGGGAGCTCCTGACCTCTATCTGCAACAGGGTACTTGTCGCTCTCATCGACCACATTGGCCGACTCGTCAAAGCTGTTGGCCGACTCGTCACTGGCTTCACAGGCAGCTACGTCATCGCTGACTTCTCTGCGATCGACCATGCTGGCTGACTCATCAAAGCTGCGGTCACTGGCTTCACAGGCTGAGTCGTCACGGCTGACTGCATCTTCATCAACTGTCGTGGACTGCTCCGACTGCACCTCATCTACCTTGTCGCCCATGGTGTCTGCAGGCCGCTCAGGTGACGCTGTGGGGGACGTCCAGGTCTCTGGAGTTGCAGTGGGGCTGGCCTCCAGTCTGGTCCACTCATCCCCCATGCGCTTCCTCTTGGGCTACACATTCTTGCGTGGAAATCTAGGCGTTTCGTCCTTGACCACTGGCGGCGTCTGCTTCAGTGAGGGCCATTCCTTCTCGTCGAGGACAATGACCTCGATATGTTGTTTGTAATGGAGACGTGGCTTAGACCACGTGGTGACGAGGCACTCTGTGCCGATCTCACACCCAGTGGTTACTTCATCAAGTCCCTCCCCCCCGTACCTACGGCAAGCGTGGTGGCGGTGGTATCGCTGTCATCTATAGAGACAAACTTGCTCCCCATCTTACCTTCATAGACGAATTTACTTTCGATCATGCCGCTTTTGAACTGCTGCAAGTGTCACTGACATTACAGCATAGTGTTCTGCACTTTATGTTTGTGTATCGCCCTGGGCCCACGTCTGCCAACAAGTATAAGTTGACAAATGCGATGTTTTTTTGACCAGCTTCCAGAGCTTCTTGATCACTGTAACACCCTCCATGGTCACTTGTGTTTATTGGGTGACTTCAACTTTCATGTGAATGACCTTCGTGACAGAATAGCATCCAGGTTTTTGGAGCTCCTGTCGATGTATGATTTAAGTCAGACTGTGTCTGGCCCTACTCACAAAGGGGGTAACACTCTAGATCTGGTGATTGTACCAGCTGCCGTGGCGAAGTGGTTAGCGTGGCAGACTCCCGGCTGGGAGGTCGTGAGTTCAAATCCCCCATCAGAGTCATGTGGGTTTTTCTGCCCCGACCGGCTCCTACCCAGAGTTGAGTTTGCTGCGGACTCAGTTGCGAAGACTGGGACCACACAGTCGAGTTTCATCCACTTAATAGACGCGTTTCTGAGAGCATTGCTCAAATTTCATGGCCAACACTGCAGGTGCCTGTATCTCTCGGGCCTGGTTGATGCCGGGATATATTATGAAAGGAAGCATAGAGTACAGCCCTGTCATGTAGTCTCAGACCGAAATGGAAATCTGTTGCATCATCTTAATCATCCTCATTCTCATCGATCAGCATAAAAAAAACATGTCTCAAGTTCTGTGGCCCTTCATGCCCTGCTCTCATGGTGACCTCAATTTCGATGTCCTCTCCACGTCTGTGGCCTTGGTTTGCTTCCGTCGGGGTCACCGGTATCGGCGAGTCCATGGGGGCTGTCGTTGGACGGACGTGTGGCGCCCTCCGGAGGGAGAGTTGATTCACGCCGGCTCCGCGACTAAGCAGTTATTGTCGTCAGTAGGGGGCCTAGTAGGTGGTGTCCTGCGTAAATTAGATCAGAACAGGCGCCACTGAACACCACTGAAGTGACTCGGCAGCAGTGCAGTGTCTCCTCCGGTGGGTTGCCTCTTGACGACTTGACATTGACTACCCCCTGTGGATTGCTGGTGCCGGGCCTGCGGCGGGTCCTACCGGGCTGTGGCTGTGGACAGGGTGTCGGAATGAGCGGCGTGGGTGCACTGCCTCTGAGGTGGTGCAGAGGTTGGGACAGCACCAAAAAAAAAAAAAAAAAAAATGGTGATTGTGCAGCCTTCTGATGGGGTTCACCGATCATCCGAGGCCAATGCGCGCCTTGGAGTCTGACCACCTTAGTGTGGTGTCTGCCTTCGACATTGATCTCCCTCCCCCTGCCCCGGTGTTCCACAACGTCCGCAACATCCGTGCCATTGACAGAGCAGCGCTGAGAGACGATCTGCAGGTGGAGCTGGGAAGCATTGAGAACTGCACCACTGACCAGTACAACACTGCCCTCCGGGACGTTCTGGACAAGCATGCCCCTGTGTATCTACGCAGGAGAGGAAGGTGCCGTCCCCGTAGTTTGGTGTTCTCGGCGATGAACTGCTTCAGGCAAAACACGAGCGGAGATGTGCAGAGCAGCAGTGGAAACTGACAGGACTCATCGTTCACAAACACCATCAGAAAGCCAAGAATTTTGTGACTTTCCTTGTCCACAAAGTCAAGACGTTATTCTACAACACCAGTATTTCGGAGGCAAAGTCTAGCAAAAAACTGTATCACATCACCAACACTCTGTGTGCTAGGACTAAAAGTAATCAGCTTCCCACCATCTATCCATTGTCTGCATTGTCAAGTATGTTTTCAGACTTCTTTTGTTCCAAGGTTGAGAAAATTCGGAAAGATCTGGACGCTCAAGTGACTGTGGCGCACCTCTTTGGTAAACCGTTCATGGTGATCCACTTTGTGTACATTCATTCCTGTCACCAACGAAGACTTTTTGGTAATTTTGAAAAAACACTGTAGGTCTGTAGCAGCATCACCTCGCTCAGTGTGCGCAACCTCACATCAGCATCCTTGGACGTGGCAGCATGGTACGCCCTGTAAACATAAAAGATTCACCATTAAGACTCTTGTTATAAAAGTTATGCAACCTAACAATCAATACAGCCATGATGTTGGTGCTTCACAGCGTATGATGTATGAAATGAATACACACATATAGAGTCAGAGTACATGAACAGTTCGAAGGATAGTCAGAGTAAGGGGGATCGTTGAGGAATGGTTTTTTTTTTTTGATTGCTTGCTCTTTTCATGACAAGTCATAAACTTGGTATTGCTCTATGACAAGTCATGAACTTTGTATTGCTCTTTGACAAGTCATGAACTTGGTATTGCTCTTTGACAAGTCATAAACTTGGCATTGCTCTATCATAATCTATGACAAGTCATGAACTTGGTATTGTTCTGTGACAAGTCATGAACTTGGTATTGCTCTTTGACAAGTCATAAACTTGGTATTGCTCTGTGACAAGTCATAAACTTGGTATATTGCTCTGTGACAAGTCATAAACTTGGTATTGCTCTGTGACAAGTCATGAACTTGGTATTGCTCTTTGACAAGTCATAAACTTGGTATTGCTCTACGTCTAGGACCAGGCCAAATGAAGAAGTTTTACAAAGAGAAGATAGTACAGTGATAGGTGAGGCAGAGTTCAAAGCATTCAAACACAATCACATGAACAACAACAGCGAATGAGTGACTAATGTGAATGATTAATGAATGATGAATAATATATTTTTGAGTGATGAGTAAAAAAAAAGCACACATATATAAAGCCATGTTTGTTGTTAGTTAATTTAGGCTACTATAATGCTTAACTTCTTCACTTATGCAATTCTAACTACCACCTTGATAAACACTTTCAATTTCATAAACTATAGTGCTTGCTCGTTTTTCTACCTAAGCGCTACACAACCAGTTACACAGTCGATTATATAATCATTCCATAACTTCTTACATAATTGTTGCATAACCAATCTACCCTGCTGAGCTAATAATTGGCTCGAGTCTGCCACGTGCCATGTGCGCGAGTCTGGTACGTGCCAAGAAAAATTGCCAAAAGATCAATTGACATTTCATTAGACACGCCACGGTGCCGTAGACATAAAGACTTGAGGCTTATTACTCATCGTAGGTACGACACTACATTTATACTACTGCATTACCTATTCATACCAAAGACAAGAACTACGTACGTTGTGATTATAGACCGTACCTACATGCTACTGCATTATTTAATCATATTTTCCCACTTTGTCTATATCAAGTGAGCCAAATAAAAACTATAATGCATTACTTCATCATACTTTTCCACATAGTCCACAGCAAGAACGCCTAATGCATTAATTAGCGTTATTGTGGTATCTTATATTTCTGAAAAAGAAAAAGGATGACTGATCGTTTCAAGGCGCCTTTCATGTCGTAGGCTCCGGCATCAGTGAAGGCCTCTTCTTGCAGACAAACGATAGATCGTCCTGGCCCCTGGCCGATAGCTGGTCATTGCTGAGAGGAACACAGCGTCTGAAACACACAAAAAAGCAAGAACATATAGTTAATTTGTTCCAAAAACAACGTCCAAAAGGCAGAAACGTAGCAAATGCAAATAGTATGTCAAAAATTGTCAAATATAGACAGTTACCTGTGTATCCACTTCAAGCAGGGAAAACACTCTATGCAATTCCGATCGCAGTTGGAGTTGTAAATTCCACATGGAAATCTCATGGTTGTAGGAAAAGAAGTACGTGTAGATCTAGTTGCAAAGTAAGACGACTGCAGGCGGATATCTAAACAAATCTTAAATAAATGTAGCGAACCGCCGAGAGAAACGTGGACAAACGAGTCACAAGACAAAACACGACGCGTTTCGTTTAGACAGTTGATTCAACGCCTGCCTACCTCGCGCTGAAGAGTGAAGAGATCTAAGCTAAGTAACAAATTCGTTCATTTCGTTGTACTATTTGTTTCAGTCTTGCCTGAAGAAGACCTCAGAGGTCGAAACACGTCGTGTTTGTCTTGGGAGCCCGAAAAGCTCAGTTGGTAGAGCGCCTGACTCGTAATCTTGGTGATCCTGGGGTTGCGGGTTCGAACCTCCGCCGGGGCGTTTCGGTACAGGGGGATTTTTCCATTGGTTCTGACTCCATTTCCCATACAGTCTTCGAATGAGACTATAAACCGAGGTTCCGTGTCAGTTTGGCCGTTGGTATGGATGACACGTTACACATAGCATGCACCCTGAGTGAGAAATGGAAAGAATGAAGGAAGTAAGGAAAATGAGTGATCGATATTGAACGATACTGACTGGATGACACGGGAAACAACTGAATGAAGCGCCAGCTGGCAGCTCTTCAGTCGGCACTACCCAGGTAGGCAGCCCGTTGTGTAAACGAATGTTGATTGTAAAGCGCTTAGAGCTTGGTCTCTAGCCGAGAATAGGCACTATATAAGTATTCATTATTATTATTATTATTATTATTATTATCATTATTATTATTATTGTGACTAGTTTGTCCACGTTTCTCTTGGCGGTTCGCTAACATTTATTTAAGATTTGTTAAGTACGTATAGTCAATAGTGCAGATATCAAAGGAATGTATGCTGCACATTGTATCTCCGTGGTTTATATATCTGAACGCGAGTTCATGCATCTCAAGGTGTGAAGTTGTTCTGCTGCCTTGAAAGTGCGAAGACTGCAAAATAAACTTGTGGCTAATAGTCTATTTGGCAGTTGATGGGGGACAGCCTTCTGCACTCACTCCCTATATGACCGCATGCAGGTAGGCTTTTGTTTTTATCGGTAGAGTTTCACCTATATAGGTAAACACAAAACACGCGAAAATCATTGTTATATTCTTTGTTTAATAGGGGTTTCCGGTATTTCTGGGGGTTTTGGTGGGTTCCGGGAGGTTCCGGTAAAACTTCATATCGTAATTACTGCGCAAACGCATGTTGGAGGAGTGACTACACGGAAGTGGGCAGTCTACATATTCATTTTAACTACGAAAGGGGGACAATTTGGTGGGTAACTTAGCGATGCTTCCCAAATGTCGAGATGAGATGTCAGGATTCCCTTCTTCACAGTATGCATCTGTTACTCATCTGTGGATGACAAAAGTGTGTGTGTGTGTGTGTATGCACGAGTGCTTGCTCATGCATCACTGTGATATGTGCATATGAAGTGATGACTATTTCCAAGAGAGGGTCAGACTTGCTTTGGAGAAACACATATGTGAATTTTCAGGAGGAGTCACAAAAATATTTAGGGGTCACACTTGATAACTGCCAAACAAACAAACACATACTGAACGCACACACACACACACACACACACACACACACACATGTGCTCTGACTGGCCCACACACATGAAAAAACACAGAGAAAGCGAATGAGGCAGAAATGAGTAAAACCATATTCCAGTTGCCATGCAAATGTTTATTGGAAACCTGTAGACAAACATGAGGCAAAACACAGTAGATTGGCCACTCTTGCACTGTGCACATACATTAATACGTCCTTGTAACTGAGCATTTTAATTGTCATGTTGCATAGATCACTAGACTTTTGATCCACTTGCCGCATTATCACCCCCAAGCCACAGCTGAGCTGTTGATTTTGTTTTTGGTAAACTGAATTTCATAGGGATTGCTATCCTTTTTGCACTGGTCGAATCACATGATCTTGTGGTCTAATCATAGACTGGTTAGTCTATTTTGGAGACTCTTGTTGGTTTTCAGTAGTGAAGAGTTATCAAGCAAAAGTTGTAATCACTTCAGAACATTCCAGAACTTTGAGAAGAACACATTCATTCACTTTGATCTCAGCGGATCAGACAAAAGTCCATTTACATGCTCATAGGAGAAAAAAATTGCATCATGGTAAATTTCTGTGTGTTTTAGTGACTCACTGGCCTGAATTCCTGTGCCTCAGATGGGAATTTTATGCATCAGAGATGCTTATTTGTGTGTAAAAATGGTCATTGCATTGTACACATAAATAGTATATTTGTATCTGTCACTGCATGCATGTGTGTTTGTGAGAGTATCTTCATACACGTGTGTGTGAATGTATGTAAGTATGTATACATCTGTGGGTGTTACAGACTGTGTGTGCATGTGTGTGGGTGGGAGACTTTCTGTGTGTGGGAAGGAAGGGGGGGGGGGGGGGGGGGGGGGGCACAGTGGGAGACTCTGTGTGTGTGTGTGTGTGTGTGTAAACTTGTTTAATTTGCAGTGTGTGTGTGTGTGTGAGTGTGTGTGTGTGTGTGTGTGTGTGTGGAGTACAGGAGTAGGAAATAATAGGTTGATTTAATTGGTCAGTCTTTGAGTTTTTGATGTGTGAAACGAGCGCAAGTCTGTCTTATTCTTACTGATGCTGATGTTGCAGTTATCAGGAGATACATGTATACTACTTATACTAAGAAAGAGAAAGGACAGACAAGTAAAACTAAATGAAGAAGATAGACTTGTACTTGTTTCATATGAATAGATATATAAAAAAAAATCAAACAAGTTTGCACAATCATACTGTTTGTATAAAAGAGAAGCAGCTTATTACAAATATCATGATTTAGGTCAGGTTCAGATCAGTTAAGGTCACCACGATTACCACTTGAACCAGAAGCTCAAATGGCCACTTTTAAGATTGGAATAAAAAAAACAATGTCAATCATCTGTCTTTGCAGCTAGGAACAATCACCTGTATTCAAAGCAATTACAAAACAAAACACAATCAAAAAAAAAAAAAAAACAGAAAAATGCTACAAGAGGAAAACAATTACATTTTTTGGTCAGGTTTGTTTTGTTTGCATGAGTTCTTGCACATGATTGGCAGTTATGTTAACTGCTTTGCAATATTAAAATATTGGACTGTGTAGCATCATGATGTGCTGCAAATATGTCCTATTCTGATACAATTATAACTTAAACAGTTAAAGTTCTACCTGATGATTTTGGAGATTGTAAGGTATATTTATGTCTCAGGACTGATGCAAGGTAGCTTTTTGCTATCACAGAATATGAAAGAGAGAGAGAAGAGGTGTTATTAGACAAAGAGGATACAGTGACACAGCAGAATTACAACAGAAAGAAGAGGCAGTCAGCAAGCAGATAACTGGCAGGCAGGTGGTCAACAGCTGAATCTTTCAGGATCTTTCTGGGCCTCCATCTGTCTACTTGAAAATCACATCTGATTTGTGTGTGTGTCTGTGTGTATCACTGTGTGTGTGTGTGTGTGTGTGTGTGTGTGTGTGTGTGTGTGTGTGTGAGTGTGTGTGCGTGCGTGCGTGCGTGCGTGCATGTGTGCGTGCACATGCATGAGTGTATGTGTGTTATTTTCACGTGTGCTGTCTCATCCTTTCAAGTCAGAATGCCGGTGTTCATGCTCATCAGTCATCAGATTGGACACCATCCATTCACTGCAGATCAGTGCAGCAGTATGTATATAAAATATGTTTGACAAACAACAGTATGAATTATGGCTCAGCATGAAAACATCATGAAGTACATTAAGCACTTTAAGTTTTTTTCATTTTTCTATTTCAAAGACTTCAATTCACAAATGAGTCCAATCTCTGGGCAGATTTTAGAGTAAAGCATACTCTGCATAATGGATTTCTAATGATTTAGTGATGACTGAGATTGTTTTAAAATTTATACCGAGAATCAAATGGCAGATGGCTTTACACTGTTTCTCCGTACAATGACAACAATATCTAAAAGACCTGATGCGGTGGCAAAGTGGTTAGCGTTGCGGACTCCCAGCTGGGAGGTCATGGGTTCAAATCCCATCAGAGCCATGTGTGTTTTTCTGACCTGACCGGCCCCTACCCAGAGTTGAGTTTGCTGTGGACTCAGTTGGGAAGACTGGAACCACACAGTCGAGTTTCATCCACTAGGATGCGTTTCTGAGAGTGTTGCTCAAATTTCCTGACAACACTGCAGGTGCCTGTATCTCTGGGCCTGGTTGACGCCGGGATACATTATGAAAGGAAGCGTAGAGTACAGCCCTGTCATGTAGTCTCAGACCGAAATGGAGATCCGTATCATCATCTTAATCATCCTCATTCTCATCAATCAGCATAATAAAAAAAAACGTCTCAAATTCTGTGGCCCTTCATGCTCTGCTCTCATGTGACCTCAATTTCAATGTCCCTCTCCACATCTGTGGTCTTGGTCTGGTTCCGTCGGGGTCACCGGTATTGGTGAGTCCATGGGGGCTGTCGTTGGATGGACGTGGTTGCACCCTCCGAGGGGAGAGCTCACTCACGCCGGCTCTGCAACTAAGCAATTATTGTCATCAGTAGAGGGCTTAGTAGGTGGTGTCCTGCATATGTTAGATCAGAACAGGCGCAACTGAACACCACCGAAGTGACTCAGCAGCAGTGCAGTGTCTCCTCCGGTGGCTTGCCTCTTGACAACTTGACATTAACTGCTCCCTTTGGATTGACAGTGCCGGGGCTGCGGCGGGGCCGACCGGGCTATGGCTGTGGACTGGTGTTGGAATGAGTGGCGTGGGTGCACTGCCTCTGAGGTGGCGCAGAGGTTAGGACACAGCACAAAAAAAAAAAAAAAAAATCTAAAAGGGGCACCTGGGGAGCACAATCCTCTGCCAAGGTCGAACCGATCCTGGATCTGCCCTGGGATCCATATGTGCAACAAACTGCAGGAAAAAAAAATGTGGTTATTGGTTTACTGACACATGGGAGGAGAAAATGAGGTTGATAGACCTGCAATTTTTCTTTTCCCCCCCATTGTTTGTTTTATGTCACTTTTCTGAGTAAGCCGGAGTTTTGTAATGGGAGATGAAATGTCTCTAGAAAGTTTCAGTACATCATTCCATGAGAATGTATGCATAATATCAGTTGATGAACGGGAACTTCACACTGTTCACACTCACAGGAAGAGTTGTAATACTGCTGCTGAACAAACCTTAAACCCACTGTTTGATCTGGATTGGCACCATTGGTCTACAGCCACTCTGATACTGTGATAGGGTCGTCCTGGGGCCAGACTTCATCTTTCCAGCCAGTCGATTAAAACCAGATGTTTTGGGGGTAAACTCCCTGGCAGATAAACCAAATGTCATGAATGAAAACATGAGCTCGATAGATGTAAAAAGTTGAATGGGGCACTTTCAAGTTAAGACGCTCTTCTTTGTATTGGACATGTAGGCTTTGACATTTCTGAATAGGGTGGCTGAAATAATGAAGTTATGATGAAGTTCATCTCAAAAGACACAGATGCTGTATGGAAATGGTTCATGTAGAGATTATACTGGAGTTATGTGTGACACTAGCAGAAGCATTCTGACATAGGTAGCATTGTAGATAAACCTGAGTTTTAGGATACACCATGTTGACAATGCCACTCCTGCTTTGCTCTCCACATCCACCAAAATTATGATACTGCATTCATCTTCTCATTCTTTCTGTCCATTGTACTTAGTCACGAGTCTTGTACACCTAGTAACCATGATGTTTGACTTCAAGAATGCAAGGCTGATTTAAAGTTCAGAATGAGAGTTTCAAACGTGTATGTGTATATGTGTTTGATTTGCAGATTGCAGCTTACCTTGCGCCACACAAGGGAAAATGGCTTCTTCAGTGGCTGACAGTGTTGGTACAGAGCCCAAAGACTCTGAATGCAGTGTGTGCTGTGAACATTTCACAACGCCCAAGCTGTTGCCATGTGGACATCTGCTGTGCCATTTGTGCCTGGTGAACATTATGAAAGCTCAGGATGACGTTCACTGTCCTCTGTGTCGGGATATCATCGTCGCCTCAGCTGATCGGCAGTCTAAAAGCCTGGAAGAATGTGGCCAGTGAATTTCCCACAGACCTGGCCATGGAACTGATTCTGGAGGCAGACAGAATCCTCAGCAAACAGCACAATTGTTGTGTGTGCGAGGATGTGGCAGCAATGTCCATGTGTCTGAATTGCAAGGACATGCTCTGTCAGTCATGTAGAAAGGTTCATGGGAAGCTGTCGGCCACAAAACACCACACTGTAGAAGACCTGTCCACTCTGACCACAGAGAAACTGGCTGCTAATCATTCCTCTCCATGCTCCAGCCATCCAGAGAAGGCATCTGAACTTTTCTGTCCAACTCATGGAGCATGCATCTGCATACTGTGTGCTTCCTCTAAGCACAGGAACTGCCCAGAAGTGAAGGACATGGGGGAGAAATAGAGGAGACAAATGCACTTCTAGGTCAACTGGCAGCCAAACTAACTGAGGGGGAGAGTGAGTTTGACAAGGTCATCAATGAACTGGACAACCATCTGCAGGACATAGAGAAGTACGCTGAAGCAGCCATTGCAGAGATTGATGAGATGTTTGATCAGCTTGATGCCATGGTCAAGGAGAGCCGTCAACAAATGAAAGAGCAAGTGGTGAATGCTCGCTGTAATGTGCGGAAGGCTGTGAAGGAGGAGGGAAAGAACTCTTTGTTACAGAGGCGGAATAAGCTGACAACACACGGACAGGTGGTAAAACGTGTCAAAAGAGTGAAAAGTCATGGTGTGGCCACCATGATGTCATTGCAGATGGAAAAGTGTGTAGACGACCTCAGCTTTGACACAAGTCTGCCAGAGGATGCACAGATTGTCACTAGTTTTCAATTTTTCCAGAATCAACAGCTATGACCCAGATTAAGCAAGAGCTCACAAAGCTGGGTGAAATCAAAATTATGCCAGCCAGCATCAAAGCCAATAAGGTATTTAACAAAGTATGCATTTTTTTTTGGGGGGGGGGGGGGGGGGGGGGGGGGGATGTGGGTGTGAGAACGTCAAAATTTATAGCACATCAGCTAGTTTAAGTAATGGCTGTTTTTTTAGTTGATTTTTTATTTTACTATGACATGATTTATTTCTTTTCTGTAAGTCTGCAAAATCAAAAGGAAGTGTCATAATTTTGCAAATAATCTTGAACATTTTGTATTTTGTTTTTCCTGAGAACTTTTCATTGTCAAGTTGTGGCGCACAGCAACCATTCATTAGAACACACACACACACACACACACACACACACACACACACACACACAAATGTTGGACTCGCATGGTAGTGCATCAGGGATCTGTGTGGCCTTCATTTCAACCACCCAGCAATAAACCCTTGTTCACCCCCTCACAGTGAACTACCACACTTGACATGTAGTTTCAGTCTCTCCAGTGGGTGACCCTGTCTCTGAGTCCCTCGTCACTGTGAAGGTCCATACCACCCTGACCAGGATTCCACCCTGCCATTTTACTCAGCCCACTTTCTGTCTGGTGTGGTCCCCTCCAGTCTGGAGTGAGGTGATGGGAACCTAGTCATCCAGACTCCCTATGCTCTTGGTCTCCTGAAGCTGGATTTCCTGCTTAGGGATTCCTTGGTCTTCACCCCTGTTGCTGGGCTGTGTCCTAATCCAGAACTCCAAAGCTTCAGCAGAACAGGTTTTTCACCTTATTTCAGGGTCACTGATCTGCTTTTCAGGGTCACTGATCTGCATTTCAAGGTCTCTGATCTGTTTTTCAGAGTCACTTGCCTGCCTTTCAGGGCCACTGATCTGCCTTTCAGGGCGACTTATCTGCCTTTCAGGGGAACTGAATTCCCTTATTTCAGGGCACTGATCTACCTTTCAAGGGCACTGATCTGCCTTTTAGGGTCACTGATCTGCTTTTCTGGGTCACTGATCTGCCTTTCAGGGTCGCTGATCTGCCTTTCAGGGCACTGATCTGCCTTTCAGGGGCACTAATCTGCTTTTCAGGAGCACTGGTTTGCCTCATTTCAAGGCACTGATTTGCCTTATTTCAAGGCAATGATTTGCCTTATTTCAGGGGTACTGATCTGCCTTTCAAGGGCACTGATCTGCCTTATTTTAGGGGCACTGATCTGTTTTTTCAGGGTCACTGATCTGCCAACATCTGTCCCCACATCTGGTGACCCATTGACCTCCTTGGAGGCTAAGACCCTCAAGGAAGTTGGAGTCATTTTGGGGGCCTGTCATGCCTTCATTCCCCTACTGCTGCCTCAAGGCTGGCCCCCCAAGTCCTGGGCCCTCACCTGGACTCGCTCAGTGATCCCTCTGCCATTGTTTGCTCAAGACCTTTTTTTTTTTTATCTCCAGTCTTCCAGGAGGATGCAATTTCCATGGTCCCTTCTGTGGATCCAGAATCAGAGGCTCTCTTTATCTGTCATTTCACTCTTTGAGTCATGGTGCACTCACATGATCAGTCATTCAGCTCCTCAGGGCTCCTCACTGCTGGGCTTCCCCAGTATTTGTCAAGGTCCTTTCACTGAATGCAGAGACCCTTGGAGCTGGTCTCCCAACCATGGCCATTGCCATTTGGGAGATGCCAGCTACAGCCATCAGGTGTACCCCCATTTTGCTTTGACAGGGAAGGAGCCTTTCTTGGTACTAAGCACTCTTTAGGTCAGGCTCCTTTGTTCCTTCTGCACTCATCACAGGGTGATGTTTGGTCTCTCTCTATAGAGAACAATACAACGTTCAGAGAAGTGGCCCCCTGCCTGGTTGATTGCTTTCTCATCCCACAAAGGTTATGTGTGTGGGGTTTTACTTTTTTCTTTTAGACTTTTTTTTTAGCCATCCTTTCTTTCAAGGCTGTGGTCAAGTTGGACCACATTGCCAGGTGCTCTGTTCTTGTTCACAATGCTGTTTCTTGTGGTCCGAAAGGATTCATGTGTATCTATTTTTATATGAGTTAAACATTTGTCATCACCTTACAAACTGAGTGATTATCTCAGTCTCCAAGAAGACCTTTAAGAAAACTCATGATTCCAGCAGAATGAGAACAACTGATTCTTTGGAACTGAAGCAAAGACTTATCATGTGTGTGTGTGTGTGTGTGTGTGTGTGTGTGTGTGTGTGCGCGCGCGCGCGCGTGTGTGCGTGTGTGTTGGTGGGTGGGAGGGTGGGTAGGCTTCCTACTTCTTTGTACCTGAACTGATCCTTTGAAACTGAAGCAAATTACCCATCTCTCTCTCTCTCTCTCTCTCTCTCTCTCTCTCTCTCTCTCTCTCTCTTTTGTAATATAGCTGATATCACAATAAAAAATGACAAATCAGACAATAATGATTTGAAACTCTGACTTCTGTAACTCTAAATCAATAGAAACGGAATTAATCATTCCTCCAATGTCTCTATATGATGTTTATTTTCCTCTTATACATATGAAGCAAAATGGAACTAGAGGTCTTGATAACTTAGATGGTATCATTTTAAAACTAAGTGCCCCAATTAATTCTGATTCACTTATGTACTTGTACAATTTGTTTTTAAATAAATGTTATTTTCCTAATATTCTTAAGAAAGTTAAAGTCATACCTCTTTATAAATCTGGAAATAAAATAGACCCCTCAAACTACAGACCAATTTCTATCATTTCTCTGCTATCTAAACCTCTCGAAAAACACATCCATAAACATTTGTCTTCCCATTTCTTTAAATATAATCTAATCCATCCCAGCCAATCTGGATTTCGATCAAATCACTCTTGTCATACTGCACAAATAAACTTAGTTGATCAATGGTTAGCGGCTATCAATAATTTAGAATTCACTGGAGTCCTCTTTGTTGATTTCTGTAAAGCCTTTGATGTCATAAATCATCATCTGTTATTACGTAAACTAGCTCTTTACAAAATCGCTGACCCTGTTCTTTCTCTCATTAAGTCTTTTCTCAAAAATCGACAACAATCAGTTCTCATTAACAACACTCAGTCCAGTTGTTTTACCCCTAAAATTTGGTGTACCACGAGGGTCAGTACTTGATCCCCTTCTTTTTTTTTTAGTCCATATAAACAATCTCCCTCTGCATATTAAAGACTCATCTCAACTTTTTGCAGATGACACATCAATTAATTCAAAACATACTGATTTGAAACACTTATCAGATAACCTGCAAGAAAATGTAACTCGACTAATTAACTGGACAGATTGAATGACATGTCCTTAAATGATCAGAAAACAAAGTACATGCTTATTACTTCTCATCAAAAAAGACAAAATTTAAGTACTCCAATGCCCCCTATATTTATTAATAACAACAAGCTAGAAGAAGTTAGCACTCATAAAGTGTTTAGGAATCACTATTGACAGTAATCTTTCCTGGTTGCCACATGTTTCCAACTTAAGCAAACGAGTTTCTCAGAAAATTTTTCAGCTTTCGAAAATAAAAAAAATTCCTGGATATAAACTCTCGTAAACATTTCTATCATGCATATATCCAGTCCTACATTGACTATTCTTCTACTGTCTATGATTCTTGCGGTGTAATCATGTTGAAACCGTTGTGCAGGGCCCATAAACGGACTATTAAAACAGTACTTCAAAAAACATCAACATTAACTACTCAAAATTTCCACGATTAGATATATTGCCCCTTTCTTATAAATTTGAATATATAAAGCAATAATGATGTTCAGAATTATGAACCAATTAGCACCCTCAAGTATATCTGCAAGATTTCCAGTCAATCAATCAGATATACTAATAATATAATCATACCAAAACCAAGAATCGACCTTTTCAAAAGTAGCTTAGTTTTTACTCTGGTGGAACACATTGGAATTTTGTGCCAACATATGCTAAACAGAAGAAAAGCAGTAATTTGTTTAAAGTTGCATATAAACGCCTTCTATTTGAAAAAATGAAAAACAATTTATTTTAACAGTTCTCTAGTATTCAGTGTGACCAAATATCGCAAGTATAAATGTCAGCAACTGTTGTTATTCGGAAATTGCACCCTGCATATTTTTATCTTTTTATTTATTATTTCGCATGCATGTACTATTTTCCATTATCATTGGATCAATGATTATTTTAATAATTCAGGGTTAAACTAACATATGCTCTGTCTTATTCTTTCCTGTAATTGATCACCGAATTACCTCCTGTGGCCTTTGTCAGTTGCATAAATAGTTGGCGTAGACTATATTGTGTATTATGTTTCTCATACCTTCTTCTTCTTTTTTTCTGTATTTGTTACATATATAGACAATTTATTTTCTGTACTATTGTTGTGAATTTCTGTTTAGCCTCAGGGTTGAGTGTAAAAAAAGCACGCTTGTATGCTATATCTCATATCCTGAATAAACAAAATTTCGTTCTTTTGTTTGTTCGTTCGTTCGTTTGTTCTCTCTCTCTCTCTCTCTCTCTCTCTCTCTCTCTCTCTCTCTCTCTTCCCTGTTTTTTTGTTTTGTTTCTTTTGGTGTTGTTGTAGGTTTCTGACATCCGTTGAATCATCCTTTATTATTATTTAACAAATTTCCAAGTGCTGCCTCTTTCATATGATAGCAACATTCTGTGTCAGGCATTAGTAAGAGACAGCATAGTCTACAGTCAGTAGCAATGTACTCTCAAAACAGGAGACTTGTCTTGAGTGCAGAGTGATATGTTTTCACTAAACTGTCTTTTAATTTTTGAAAAACAAAAGCTGTCATTGAAAACACCCCCTTTCCTACCAGTAAAGGATTCTCTCTACAGGTGTAATTCATGTAGGTTGATTTAACAAAAATCTTTAATTCTTGCAGCACTTGTGATACCAAATGTCAAGGTAAATGTGAATAAATCTGTAAGGAAATGAGCATTTCAGATGATGTGAGCCAAATTTTCAGGGAATGTTATTTCATACGTGATTTAAAGGGTTATACATTCTGTGAGCTAAACAGTGATTTTCCCCAAATTATGAGCAGAATATTCTCTGATAATCATTATCTATGTGACAAACATCATTTGTGCACCTGAGGGTATTGTTCTTCATTGTTTTCCAGTTACATGATTTGCATGCATATTTTCTGTTTGACAGGTGGGTTTTGCTTTTCATGACAACCATGGAACCAGTGTAATGTTGAGCAACAACAACCGCACAGCATCCAAATCACAGCATCCGGAAGATGGATGGAATGGCATTGTGTTCTCACGTGACCCACTGGACATCAATACACTGTATGAGGTAAATCATTTGACATATCTAAGTTCTTTACCATGGACTCTTGATTGATCAATATGCATGATTATCATTATACAGTAATTTGAGATGGAATGTTAAGGTGCCACAGGACATGAAGTTAGGTTAGAAGATCTGACATTGAGTAAAAGTAACCTAGTTTCCATCTCACATGTGTATGTGTACACATGCCTGTAAGCTAGTGGGTGCTCATGCACACATGTACTTACACACTCATGCACACATGTGCTTACACACCATGCCTGCATGCTAGCAGGTGCTCATGCACACATATACACTTACATACATGCATGCTGTCAAATGTAATCTACATATGTCTATGAAAGGCAAAAATTAACGCTATCATTGTAATCAATAAGTTTTCTTGGCCTAATGCTTCAACCTGAACTTAAGCACACATGATGTTCAGTATCCACTTAAAGTATATATAACATTGTATATAGAGTATCGTGGCATGAACATGCTCCAAAACTGAGTAATTCAGTCAAGACTGGCAGGGATATCTTGACAAGCCGGCCATTGAATGGAGTAATGTGCAATGCTGAGGCGAACATGCGTGGTCGTGGAGAACTCTGTCCAGTACAATTCCCCTACCCTCCTTTCCCATCTCTCTCTCTCCCCACACAAGAATGGGAATGGGAGGTCAAGGGGAGGGTGGGTTCGTAGGGAGGAGAAACACGGTCTGTCCTTGTTTTGGTGTGAAGTCACAACAGGAGGACTTGCTAGTAAACCTCAGTGTGGCTTTCCTTCTTTCTGCAAGGTGGCTGATGCCTTACTTTCTCAGTTGCTTGAAATATGAACATAGATGAACATTTGGAGCATCAGAGACTGGTCATAGGATTGTCTTCAATAACATCTTTAGCTAATGTGAAGGGATCGAGAATAGTAGCAAAAGGGAGGTAAGTTGTCAAACACAAACTGAACTTAAAAACTGAAAATATGTCAGTTTCATGAGGTTCCTTGATAGACAGACTTGCACAGAGAGAGAGAGAGAGAGAGAGAGAGAGAGAGAGAGAGAGAGAGAGAGAGAGAGAGAGAGAGAGAAGGACTGGCTTAATGTTCTCTCTGTCTCTATCTCTCTAACACACACACACACACACACACACACACACACACACACACACACACACACACCACACCACACCACATCACATCACATCACATCACATCACACCACACACACACACACACACCACACCATACCACACCACACCACACCACACACACACCCACACCCACTCCACACCACACCACACACACACTCTCTCTCTCTCTCTCTCTCTCTCTCTCTCTCTCTCTCTCTCTCTCTCTCTCTCTCTCTCTCAAGTTCTCACTCTTTCCACCATAATTATGATTAATGATTTGTACAAGTCTGAAAGACACAAGGGGTAAGAGGGTAGGAGGTAGGATGGACTTATGGAAGCAAAACCCAATTCATTTGATTGGAGCGTGCGCCCATTCACACATGCAAGCACTCTGTGTGTGTGCTACACACATACCCCCTCTGCCCCCCTCCCACACACACAGTGCATTGCATCATCTGTAAAGATCGGCTGTTGTAAGTTCTATTAGCCAATAAGTGTTGGCATTGCTTGTTATTGAACTGAGTTGCAGACTACTTCAAGGTTCATAAAAAAAAAGAATGAGCAAACTTTAGAGAGCTAAATCAGGATACTACTAGATAGCTAAACAAGTAGAACAAATAAGTTACAGAACTTTTAACTTCTTTGTTTAATTTCTTTGCTGTGACAGAACAGTAACCTCATTTTTGCTCTCTCTTCAATTACCACCTACAGTCATCCTCCATTGAAACTAGCAAACCTAACTTATACTGAAATAGTATTTACAAACAGTATTTGCAGGTAAGTGTGCATGTTTAAGAGCTTACTCAACACTTTTAGTTATTCAGTTATGTATGCCCTAATGCACCTTAAAATGTCTTGACTAATGCAGCTTAAGCTATAAAGTCAGTTGTTTAAGTTGAGTCAGTGGGTCTAAAATTACCTCTTCAAATTTGCAAACGAAGTAAAGACAAAGGTTGAATTAAGCCCCTACCCTCTGCCAGATTTGTTTTTAACTGCTTCCAGTTTTGCTGTTCAAGTAAGTTTGAAATGTAGCCTTCACCCTCCCCCTTCAACATTTTATTCTGTACCACACTTTCAGTTTTGCAGTAGATCTGAGTGTAATCCATTTGCCTTCCTTTTTTTTTTTTTTTATAAGAAACTTTACAGAATAGTGTCAGTGCCATGTTGCTAATGTTCTTTGATTTTGTTTAATCGTGTTGCTTCCATCTGTGATCATCTTTCTCGGGATACCACCAAAAGCCTTGTCTGTGCATTTGTACTTTCATGTCCATATTATTAAACGCTTATTTGTCTGGCTTCCGAAGTTGCTTCATCAGTGAATTTCAGGTTGCAAATCACGCTTCCTGTCACATCTCTCTCACTCATACATTTGACTGTTCTGGCCCATCATTGCATTTTCATTTCATTGTATTCTTCCTGTTTTGCCAGGTATCTTGCAATATTGTCTCCCTGCTGTAGATCGTTTGAATCGTCCGCACCTCAATGTTTGCCTGATCTGTTGCACTTGATATCCTGTAAATAATAAAAAGTGTAATGTGAACTCTGTTCTCTTTCTGATACTTGGCTTTTCCAAATTCCCACTGTTCAAACCAGAACTTTGAGTCAGCATTCATTTGCTGGTCAAGCCCATGTCATGTGGAATGATCGTCTGCATCAACTCAGGTCCTCTGACTTCGTCGTCTTTTAGATCAGACTTGGAAAGTTTCTTTTCTCATACAAAATATGTGCAGGTACTGTTTTGGGAGTGTTATAGTTATTTGAATGCTTGTGCTCATTCATTAATGGAATTTTTTTTTGTTTTAGAGGTGGGGGGATAGATGGAGATGGGAGTGGGAGGGTATGGATACATAGATGGTGGTAGGCTCAGATATGCGGTGAGCATTTGATAGCCGATTGCATTTTTGTATAATATATGCAGCTGGTTCTTGTTTAATTCAGTTTGTAGTTTGATTGTAATAGTTTATTGTAATGTCTGGGGTATTCAGTTGATTAGGCATACATTAAATATTCTTGATAATAATGATAATTTTTTTAAGCATCTTCTGGAAATTTTGTTTAAAAAAATCCTTCTGACTGTATATTTTCTCATGGATAAGAATGAAGATTAAGTTTATAGTATATATGCTCATAGTTTGCTCTCAGAAAAAAGGTGTATTTGATGAGTTAAAATGGGTAAAATCTCTGTTTTGTTTAATTGTGTTTAAATTGTGTGTGTGTGTGTGTGTGTGTGTGTGTGTGTGTGTGTGTGTGTGTGTGTGTGTGTGTTTGGAGAGGGGGGTGGTGGTAGTGGGGTAGGGAATTTTTTTTTTTGAGAGGGTAAAACAAGACAGATATTTTACTTCTTGTCCACTCTGTGTGTGTGTGTGTGTGTGTGTGTGTGTGTGTGTGTGTGTGTGTGTGTGTGTGTGTGTGTGTGTGTGTGTGTGTGTGTGTGCTCGTGTGTGTGTGTGTGTGTGTGTGTGTGTGTGTGTGTGTGTGTGTGTGTGTGTGTTTGGAGAGGAGGTGGTGGTGGTGGGGGTAGAGCTTATTTTTTGAGAAGGTAAAGGAGGACAGATAACATTGTACTTCTTGTCCACTGTGCATGTGTGTGGTGTGTGTGCATGTGTGTGTGTGTGTGTGTGAGTATGTGTGTGTGTGTGTGTGTGTGTGTGTGTGTGTGTGTGTGTATGAATCTGTGTGCCTATGCATGTTGATTATCAGTATATTACATGCCTGCATGAATGCATTTACTCTGTGTCTATACAGATACAGATCGACAAACTGGAGAAAGGACGTCCTGTTAATGTTGGTTACGACAGTCTGTTTTTGTTGGTGTGGGAGGCAGTTCCCCTGCGGATGTAGCTTTGCCCACCTGGTCTGGAGAATTGTCATCGTCATGGCCAGCCTGGATCTACCCTACATATACACATGCATATGGCCACATTCTGGTATGGGATGTTGGATATGTGAATGTAATAACATTGAAATGAAACAGACTCATTGATTTTAAAAAGGTAGAGAGATGACTGAGCGAGTGCAGCACTTTTAGTGATTTGAATGCTCTGTTTACAATTCTGACATACAGTGATGATGAATATATACACAGTACAAACAGAGAAAAAAGTAACGCACACACACACACACACCACACACACACACACACACACACACACACACACACACACTCCCTTTCATCTCTCTCTCTCTCTCTCTCTCTCTCTCTCTCTCTCTCTCTCTCTCTCTCTCTCTCTCTAGTCTGTCCCCACTTTTGCATAGAGACTAACACTCATACAAAGAACTTCTAATTTTCAGAATTGGTTCCATTTTTAGTTTGACCATTTAGAAAATAGTAGTGTTGTTGAAATAAGGCAATAAAAAAGGCAAATGAGCTCTCCATTGTGAGGAAATGATGCATTGTGTCATATGTCTGTAAAACAGCTGTTATCAGGAAACACAAAGAAAATATTCAAATTGTGAATTTTTACTTCAGATGGTTCTGAAATTTGTTTTCATTGTAGTTTGAATAATTCAGGTATAACGGGAAAACAGCAGATTGCAAGTTCAGCCACAGCTTGCCTGTGGTTACCAGGTCCAGGGACCTCAACATGTGAACAGCTGTCTTGTCAATACGTGTGCTGAGGCAGACTGACTTCAGTTGGAAATACTAGACACACTGACATTGGACTGGTATTGGTCCATCAGCAATGTCATCACTGACTTTGTGTGAGGTTTTTCATTCAGAATTAATTTAAAATCTGACACCACAATTAATAAATATTATAGTGTCTTGAATCCAAAATTTACTCCCCAGTTAGATTTTCACAGTTCACTTCACACACACACACACACACACACACACACACACACACACACACACACACACACACACACACACACCCTTTTTTTGGTTTGAAACTGTAACGGCATTTGATACGATAACATTGTTTGGACAAATTCTGTGAATTGAATTGAGAGATCCTCACCTGTGACTTAGGCCAGCAATTCTAAGTCATCCCTGTTTATCACCAAAATAATTGCAGACAATCATCAAATTTCAAATTGAAATGGCCAATCAAAGACTAAAATCTGACTTTTTGTCTTGTTTCGCTGTTTTCCTGTCCTACTCTCTCTCTCTGTCTCTCTCTCTCTCTCTCTCTCTCCTCTCTCTGTCTCTCTCTCTCTCTCTCTCTCTCTCTTCCATAGACAAAGTCATACACTAGATGACATGAAAAGAGATGACAAAATTACCACGGAAGGGACAACATATTCCTTCAAAACAGCACAGTCAGTGGACATTGAAACCACAAGCACATTTAGCCATACACAATGACAACAACCCATGCTACCTCCATAACACAGTCACCACACTGTTTTATCAGCAACCTCTGCAAACAGATGGACAGACAGACCAGATGAGATTAAAGAATAACACATGTCCTGACGCAGAGCCCTGGGGAACACCACACACAAGAGGACTTTGGGCAGATTTGCCACCATTAATGACAACTGACTGACAACGACCAATTACATATGACACAACTAGTCGAAAACTTTGCCCTGAATGTCAAAAGTGACCTTCAACCTCTTCAGAAGGATGGAATGATCCAGCATGTTGAAGGCTGCACTGAGGTCAAGGAGAACAAGAATGGAGATGAATCTCTTATCTTCATTCATCAGCAGAGTTTCCATGACTCTCAGTGTAGCAGTGTCCATGCTGTTATCTTTTCCTGTATGCAGACTGATTAATTTCAAGAAGGCAGTTATTTGACAAATGTCTCTGCAAATTTTTCAACAAGATCTCCGTTATTTTTTAAATAAATGTTAGGTTTGACACAAATAGAGGACTTCTGTTTTGTTTTGGATGAAATTGTAAGAAATATGGCATTCCTCTGCGCAGAGAAGAAGTATTATTTTGGTTCAGATTTAAGAAATGTGCCTATCCACTTGGTTCAGAGGTTTTTTTTTTTACAAAATCTGATGAAAATAAGTTTCTGTGCAAAGGAATGTGATCAGCAATATGGAGATCAACTACTGAGTGATAGATTGCTGCCAAAATGGTAAACTCTGGGTTTTAATAACATTCCAGTCAGACTTTTTTTTTTTTTTTTTTCCCTTCTTCTTTCTCAGTCAGCATGCTAATGTTATATAGCAGTCTTGACCGACTGAAACTGCTTTCATGCAAATTTGAAAAATGACAAGTGCTCAGTGAATACTGACACAGTAGACATGTCTAGTGATATTTGAACTGTCAGTTTTCATCAGACAAAGTGTAAGTATGGTCTATGTAGATAATACTGATTATAGGACCAATATATAGCTCTTAGGCACTTTGCTAACATTTAATTTTCAGGGTACAAAATACCGT
This sequence comes from Conus betulinus, assembly GCA_016801955.1. Taxonomy (NCBI): domain Eukaryota; kingdom Metazoa; phylum Mollusca; class Gastropoda; order Neogastropoda; family Conidae; genus Conus; species Conus betulinus. Next base: position 83,336 of record JADBJO010009138.1, read on the forward strand.
GTTGGAGCAGCACTTGGCTCACTGGGTGTGAACCATCGTGTGGGGCTGGCCCTGGACTCCACTCGCAGTTTGCACCTTTACGTGGACGGTCAGGATCAGGGGATTGCTGCCGACAACATTCCAGACCCCTGTTACGCCATGTTTGATATAGTGGATGTGTATGAGCAGGTGAGTCATTTCACTCATAAAAGTTACTGTTACTTTGCTGATTTAAAAGAAAAAAAATTCTCATATGTATATTTTTGTGAGAGCAAGGAGGAAGAGAAATGTAACATTTTTCTTTCTCCTTGGTGTCATCATTAAGTTGTGCATTTGGTATTGCCTGCCATGTTTTAAAGAGTTCCAAGAGACAATGATTGATATCTAAGAAAAAAAGTTTCCATCACTGCCGTAACTACTGCACTATAACTTGCTTGATCAGATGTGCCCACTGTAATGCTCAAAATCATTGAGAATAGATTGGAAATGCAAGCAGCTGCCATTATCACTGAAGAAGAGGCTGGATTCCGCAAACGCAGAGGTACCATCCAACAGATCTTTAACCTATGGGTACCCTTTGCAAAAGATACCTATTGACTTCTGCCACATCTTCATAGACTTCAAGAAGGTGCTTAACAGAGTCTGGCAGGAGGCACTGTAGGCCACAGTGAAGAAATTAACATTAGGCAGAAGCCACTTAACACCATCCAGCAAACTGTACTTTGAAACAACTTATGTGCTGATACAGGGTGCTGTTTGAAAATGGTTCCATACGTCAGTTGGAGTTCATCAGGACTGTTGTCTGTGTCTCTCACTTTTCCACACACTCCGGAAATGCATCACGGCTGATGCACTTGAAGATCATGTCAGCAGAGTGGGTATGGGAGAAGGAACCGTCACAAACCTTCAGTTTGCAGATAACGTCGATGGCCTGGCAGGCAGTGAATGAGAACTCACCAAGCTTGTGAATGACTGGATGAAACATTTAACAGATATATGGCATGGAAATCAGCGCTGAGAGGACCAAGTGGATGGCCAGACACACCACCATCATTACTGCTGATGTAATTTACCATATTGTCTAGAAGTTGAAAAGTAATCAGGGATCTGTCACTAGCAGTGTGGAACTCAAACCAGAAATTCTCTCAAAGGCAACAAATGCAACCACAGCACTGTTCAAATGAAGACCAGAAAGGAAGGACAAAAACACTTCCATGAATCACAAAATGAGGCACCTGTGTGCACTGGTGAGTTAGGGATGTATTCCATCTTTCAGTATGCATGCAGGGCATGGACCATCACACCAGATCTGGAAAGAAATCCCATTTGTGAAAATGTTTTTATCACCACAAAGTATTATATCACAATGATATCCTGATCATAATCGTCAGTCAACAAGTGTGCCAGACCCCCAGTCAAGAAAAGAACTATGTTGATATGGCCGTGTAACAAGATCCAGTGGCCTTGCTAAAACAATCCTCTGGGGAACTGTTGATGGCTGGAGAGGGAAGGGAAGACAGAAAACTGTGGGCTTACAACATGTACAGAGTGGAGAGGGAAAACATTTTCAGGGACACAGGCCTAGGTTACAACACTTACAACATGTACAGAGTGGAGAGAGAAAACATTTTCAGGGACACAGGCCTAGGTACACAACTTACAACATGTACAGAGTGGAGAGGGAAAACATTTTCAGGGGACACAGGCCTAGGTACACAACTTACAACATGTACAGAGGAGAGAGAAAACATTTTCAGGGACACAGGCCTAGGTACACAACTTACAACATGTACAGAGTGGAGAGGGAAAACATTTTCAGGGACACAGGCCTGGGTACACAACCAACAGACCTGAAGGAACCTGGTGAACTGTTCTTCAGTGTGGCGTCCCAAAGACTCCCCACGGAGCTAAGGGAGAAGAAGCAGATGACACGCTTGTCCATTCAAGACTCATGATCTCAGACAGACACAGTGCAGAAGAGTGTGTGTGCACTCTTTCACATGCACATATACATGAAAAAATAACACCTTGCATACTCAAATTAAGCCATTCTTAAAATCCCATGGCCTATGGAGGTGGAATGGAGGAAGCTCACATCAACAAGGCTGAGAAGTAGCTTGAGGGAATCTGGCGTCCCAAGCCAGAGTCCTTGTCATAGAGGTCAGAGCAAGAGGGGGTTGTAGGCCTACCAGCCTGTGATATCTTAATACAACTCTCAATATTTAATAAGAATAGGATGATAACCCTGAAAGCATTGGCAGAGAAGAGTGTTTGAGCTAGATGTGGTTGAGGTGGAATACAGTGAGCTTCGTAAGGCTTAAATTTCCCTATTGTAACAGTATCTCATGGCTATGTGAGTAAGATATCCTGCAAAAAAGGCACACCTTGAAACACCCACCCATCCAGGAGTTTGAATAATCAGATGGATGCCCTTGGCTGTAAAGTGTATTCTGTGAGTTTAAAAGAGGAATGGGAGAAATAAGGTCTAAAAATAGTCCACAAAAAGTAGATGTGCTGATAAGAAAGAGCACACTAAGGCACATGCTTGGCTGCATCTAGAGACATTGTCTGCATATCTTCAGGGATACATGTGTAGTGAAACAACCAAAGATGAAGACACTGCCTTAAAAATCTTGATCCTGCAAGAAAAGGGATAACATGTGGAAGAGAGAGAAATCTCAGGAAACGGGTAAATACTGCCTAAGGAGTTGACAGGAAAGTGTTAGAGAAGCTCTGGGAAGACCTGAAAGCACTAGACAGTGCCTTCAGCAAAGCAGAATCAGCAAGAAGGGGGGGCAGCAGCAAAAAGAGGAAAACCCAACAGTGGTTCTTCAGAATGTCCAAAGAAACTGCATGAGCAGCCCAAACCATGGACACTGACAGTGGACAAAGAGACCCTTGACAAGCATGTCAGCAAAACAGCTCCCAACCCTCAGAGTGAAGCAGCACTTGGTACCCAGGGCTTGGTGTGGCCTGCTGTGTCAGCAAGTTTAGTTACAAGCCGTCAGCTTGGATGAGATAAAGCAGCTGGCCCAGAAACCCAGAGCGGTGTCTTTACCAGAATCTAGTGGAATACACTATTTGCTGCATTAGAAATGTCCCAGTGTCCTTTAGTGGCTCCACAAACTAATGCGATCACCATGGAGGAATTTTGAGATCAGTAACCTGTGGATGATAACTAATGCTGTGTACATTCCCAAAAAGCAGAAATCGAGTGACATCAACCTGTTAATACCAGTGTCACTTCTAGTCTGTCTTGGGAGCAAGGCTGATTAATAACTCACTAGGAAAGCATCCAGGGGAGTTTCTGACTGTGCAGAGAATGCCAATATGATTTAGGAGGCAAATCACAGAGGTTAGGCAGAGAAAGGAACCTCAACATAGTGTGGTTCATGGTGGCTAATGCATGTGGATCGATTCCACACAAGATGATTCAGCTGGCCATTGAGAGGTATCATGTCCCAAAGAACATCTCAGAAATACTGAGGAAGTTTTTCCATGGCTTTTTCCGTGAGGTTCTCTACAAAACCATACACAACAAACTGGATCGATCCAGAAGTTGCATGGCTGTTGGGAGTGCCGTTTCACTGATACAGTTTTGTTTGGAAATGGAAGTCATCTTGAAAGCAGCCATGAGTAGTACAGGTCCAGCAAGGCCTCAGGAATGGATGCCAAATTTCCCCAAGAAAGGTCTGTAAACAACTGGACAGTCCTTTCCATAAAAGAAGATGGCAGTCACGTTCACTGTGGTCTACCAAGCCATTCCAACAGTGACAGAACCAGTAAGAGCCTTTGAAGGTGGCATCAGGCTCCTTGAACAGCATAAAAAGACAGA
>JADBJO010009139.1:0-12500 GCA_016801955.1 Conus betulinus
TGAATACGCATCTGAACACTATGACACATCATCCCTATCTGATATCCCCCTTTCTGAAATTAAACTAAGTGTTTCAGATAAAATTTCTTTGGACTTTATGCTTATGAAGGTACGGTCAAAAACAATAGCTTATGCAACTATGAAAAAGAAAAAATCAACAGCAGAAGAAATAACATTGGAACAAGCTATTAGCAGTTTAGAAAAGAAGCAATTAAGAACAGAGGATGATAAGATTTCCTTGCAAAAAGCCCAGGAGGACTTAACTGTGCTTCGTGAAAAAAAAAATGCAAGGAGTACTACTCAGATCAAAGGCAAGATGTATAGCTGATGGCGAGAAGGTTTCCAAATATTTCTGTAATTTAGAGAAAAGAAATTACGTTTGTAAACGAATGGCGAAACTTGTTAAAGAAGATGAAATGGTTATTAATGATCTTGAGAAATAAAAGATGAAGTCATGCATTTTTATGAACATTTATATACTCCAAGGAAAGATTTGAAATCTTGCGAAATTGAAGAATTAGTGAAAGAAATTCCCTCGTTGTCACCAGAAGAAAGTCAAGCATTAGAAGAGGCGATAACTTTAGAAGAAGCAGGTCAAGCACTAAAAGACATGAAAAATGGCAAGAGTCCAGGAACAGACGGCTTTGGTGCAGAATTTTTCCAATTTTTCTGGAAGCAGGTAGGCCCCTTTGTTGTAGGAGCACTAAATGAGTCATTTTAAGATGGAGAACTGTCGACAACTCAAAACACAGGTTTGATAATATGTATTCCTAAGGGAGACAGACCAAGAGAGTTTATCAAGTATTGGAGGCCCATATCTCTTTTAAATATCATATACAAAATAGGATCATCCTGCATTGCCAAAAGAATGCAAACAGTTTTGCCCCAACTTATCAATGAAGACTAGACAGGCTTTATTAAAGACATATATATTGGTGTGATAATATTAGGCTCATTTATGACGTAATGCATTATCTAGATACAAAGAAGCTTGCTGGTTTGCTGTTAAACCTAGATTTTGAAAAAGCTTTTGATTGTTTGGATTGGCAGTTTATGTTCAAGGTCCTTAGATAGATCGTTTGGATTTGGTCGCAATATTTGCAAATGGGTAGGAACTTTCTGCCGAGATATAAAGTCTGCAGTTATTGTTAATGGCCAAATATCTAACTGGTTTCATGTACAAAGAGGATGCAGACAGGGAGATCCAATATCTCCATATCTATTTATTTTAAGTGTAGAAATACTGGCGATAATGATAAGAGAAGATCCTGACATAAAAGGTATCAAAGTTGATAATATAGAATTCAAAATATCCCAGTTTGCCGATGATACTCAATTAATGAATGGAGGCGATAAAACATCCTTTAAAAAGTCCATGTATATAGTCAACAAATTCGGCAAATCTTCCGGCCTATTTCTTAATACAGAGAAAACTCAGGCAATCTGGTTGGGCAGTAAGAAAAATTCTAATGCAAAATATATTTCTGAATTAAATCTATCTTGGAATCCGCAGAAGTTTTAAAAATATAGGCATTTGGTTCACGCAAGACTTAACTGAGTGTGAGACTATTAACCATTGTGATAAACTTTTGGAAGTGAAAGCTCTTTTCAAGATATGGTTACAAAGAAATATTACACCACTTGGACGAGTTGCTGTTCTAAAATCACTTATTCTGTCTAAGCTCATTCACTTATGGATTTTGCTTCCAGATCCGCCTGACCATATGATAAAAAACCTACAAAAAATGTGTTTCCAGTTTGTGTGGGGAGGAAAACAAGATAGAATCAGTAGAAAGACAACTGTTAAAACTGTCAAGGAGGGAGGTTTGGGAATTCCTGATTTACGCTTTTATATAACTTCTCTCAAACTAACATGGTTAAACAAGTTAAACAAAAGCAATCACAGATGGGTCAAGATAGTTAAAAAACAATTTATCCATGTATGGAGCATCTCGAGTACTACGGACCGATTTCTGGCAAACAGAGGGCGCTTTTTAACCCTTTTTGGTCTGACACATTTAAAGCTTATGAGATGATTTATAATAAAACTGAAGTTAAAAGTATGAAAGAGTTATTAGCAGAAACTGTTTTCTTTAACCCTAAATATGTGTCAGAAACAAGGTCATAGTCAGAACAAACTGGATCGAGAGAGGTGTATATTGTATTGGTCATTTCATTAAGGAAGATGGAGAATGTTTAACTTATATGGAATTCAGAACTAAATACAACTTAGACATCGATTTTATAACGTATTTTGGTTGGATCCAATCTATTAAAAAAATATTATCAGACAAACAAAAATTCAAGTAAATGAAAATACTACAGACGAGATACCTGTGGTACTAAAAACAATTTATTCTGTTCAAAAGGGTGCAAAATTATATTACAACATATTAAACGAGAACAAAATATTAGTGCGTTCGCGTGCGGTATCATTGTTTATGTGTACGTGCGTGCGCCAGCGTTTGCTTGCGATTATGTGTGCGTGTGTACGTGTGTTGGTGTGCCCGCGCGCGTTTGTGTGGGGTGTGTCAGTGTGTGTATGTGTGTATGTGTGTGTGTGTGCGCTTGCCTGTGTGCGAGTTTTGTGTGTGTGTGTGTGTGTATGCGTGCGCGCTGCGTGTGTACGTGTGTATGTGTGTGTGTGTGTGTGTGTGTGTGTGTGTGTGTGTGTGTGTGTGTGTGTGTGCGTACCTGTGCGCGCGCGTTGTGTGTACCTGTGCGCGCTAAGTTTTTGTGTGTTTTTGTGTGCGGGGGGGGGGGGGGGGGGGAATGGGTCGGCATTTTAGCCAAACTATATAAATTGATGTTTGTGGAGGAGCTAGAGGACAGTGGAGAATGTGGGTGGGTGGGTGGGTGGGTGGGTATGTGTGGGTGTGTAGGTGCATGGATGTGTGGGTGTGTGTGGGTGTGTGTGTGTGTTGTTTAGTCGAATTGTACTGGTGTAGACTGGCTTTGCCAAACATGCACGACGCTGGGAATACGGCTTCACTTTGTGTTAGACGCGGTATTCTCTCTCTCTCTCTCTCTCTCTCTCTCTCTCTCTCTCTCTCTCTCTCTCTCTCTCTCTCTCTCTCTCTCTCTCTCTAGATCTCTCTCTCTCTCTCTCATATAGATAGATGGAAAAACACGTCTGTAGATAGATAGATAGACACACACATACACACACACACACACACACACACACACACACACACACACACACACACACACACACACACACACACACATACATACATACATACATACATGCATACATACATACATACATACATACAGTAGCTGGTCTCCCTCAGAGTCTTTAATACCAAATCTGGAGCCATGTAGACCTGGCGTACATCATCATTACCTCATGAGAGCAAGGTGTCTCTCAAACCAGCATGCCCCACACCAGACCCCCCCCACCCCCACCCCCACCCCCTCCATCCCCCAATTCCCTCTCGCCCTGTCTCTCCTATTCCCCCTCGTCCCCCATCCCTACCCCTACCCCCACCTCCGTCTCATAGCTCAGCTGGTAGAGCAACCGATTCATAATCGTGATGATCCTGAGGTTGCGGGTTCGAATCTCCGTGGGGGCCATTTCGAAATCGGGGGATTTTCTCCGCAGAGGTCACATTGGTTCTGACTCTAATTCCCGAAAAGTATTTCGAATGAGAGTATAAACCGAGGTCCAGTGTGTGAAGGTACACATTGCATCTTGAGCACACGTAAGGTCGCATCACCAACTTTCGGAGGAGAAGGCCAGTTTGGCCGTTGGTGTGATGACACTTACACATAGCATGCACCCTGCGTGAGGAATGAAAGAATGAACGGGGGGGAGGGGGGGGGGGGAGGTGAGTGATCGATATTGACTGAATGACACGGGGAACGACTGAATGAAACGTCAGCAGGCAGCTCTTCAGTCGGCACTACCCAGGTAGGCAGCCCGTTGTGTAAACGAGAGCGGATTGTAAAGCGTGGTTTCTAACCAAGGAAACGCGCTATATAAGTACTTTAAGTAACAATATTATATGATGATGATGATAATGATAATAATAATAATAATAATAAATAGTGATAGTGATAATGATAACAATCATGGTAGTAATAATGATAACAACAACAATCTAATAAGAATGATGATGATAATAATAATAATGATAATAGTGATAGTGATAATAATAACAATTGTGATAGTAACAATGATAACAACAACAACAATCTAATAAGAATGATGATGATGATAATAATAATAATAATGAATAGTGATAGTGATAATAATAACAATTATGATAGTATTAATGATAACAACAACAAATTAATAATAATGATGATAATGATGATAACAATAATAATAGGCTAATAATAATGATCATTACGGAGAGACGACTACTCACTGCAAGCGGGGAAGGACGTGCGACCGAGCGCTCCTGCAAGTTTTTGATGGAAACTGTGACAGGATTCATAAACTGTTTCTTTTTTCAACATAAACAGTTCATTTTGAGAAGCCCTATATCTGCAAGTTTATTAAAAAGGACAATCTTCCGCTGAAAAGTTTATACTGGACGGTAAAAACGTGCATGGTGTAGACACATTTAAGCCGTGGTGACCGGACTTTTTTTTTTTTTTTTTTCATGTGCGCGGAGGCGAAGTGAGATGTAAAAGTCATGCAGTGAGAGTTGTGCATTGTGACGACAACGGTGTGGCAGTGGAAATGAGTGGGGCAAGAAACGAGGAGTAAAACACTACAGGGTTTATGATCTCTGTTTTGTGTGTTTGTTTTGCTTATTTTTTTTGCTGACAACAATGGTGACAGTGATTAGTTTGTATTCAGACTGAATTTGGGTGTGAGGAGACGAGTTGTGTTGGTGTTAAGACATGCATTTTTTACGGTGAAGATGTCAGCGAGCCGAGCTATTGACAGTTTTTTTTCTAAGTTAAAACACAAGAGGAGGCCTTCGTCTACCTCCTCCTCCAGCAGTGAAAGCAGTCCGGCAGCGGAGCGACAGGATAGGCAGGAGAAGAAGAAGCACGTCTGGAGTCTGATTGTGTCGGAGGAAGACGACGACATGGCGGCTGAGCTGCTGCTGGCTGGAAGAAATGAAGGGAAAACTCGATAAATTGGATAACCTTGCTACGAAAGACGATATCGATAAGCTTCGAACCGAGCTGAAACAGATGACGGACAGTCTGGCTGTGAAAGTGGACGTTTTGGAGAGCCGAGTGTTTGATGTGAAAAACAGAACGATCAGCTCAACAGGGAACTCCTTCAAGTAAAAACTGTAAACCGTGATCTTCAAAACAAGATAGGAGAATGTGAGAAAGAAAACAAACTCCAAAAAAAGAACCAAAACGATCATGAACAATACCTAAGGGGATGGAACTGTCGTGTCTATAAAGTGCCAGAAGAAAAAGGAGAATCGGTAACTATGTGTGTCAAAAAAAATGTGTTTGAGTGTTTAAAGAACAGGTAGGGGTGGATATCTCAGAGAACGATATCGAAATCGCCCATAGAACAGGTCCGATCCCATCAAGTTTCACAAATACTGGCTCCAGAAGTATAATTGTACGTTTTTTTTCCCGTCAAAAGAGAGATCTCGTTCTCCGAAACAGAAGGAATCTAAAAAAAATAAGGGTGTGACTATGGGGTAAGATTTGACGAAGGCTAACTTTGATCTGTTGAGAGAGGCCCAGAAACATTCAGCTGTCATGGCTGCCTGGTCAAGCCATGGAAAGATATGGACAAAACTAAAAAAAAAACGGGAATTCTGTCGGTTTGGACATATCTATAAATGTAAATCAAACCCTTCACAGAACAATGAATTGATTCCTCCCCCCCCACCCCCCCCCCCCCCCCCCCCCCCACCCCTCCCGACATAGGCGCATACGCTCTGGCACTTAGGCGTACTTGTGCACACCTGTAAACCCATTGGCGTATTAAATGGTTTACTTTGGTATGCTATTGGTAACAATGCATTGATTCCGAGCCTTTCTCGTTTTTTCGTCCCTTTTCGCTCCCCCTCCCTCATTCTTCCCGTACCCGGTTTTTTTTTTTTTTTTTTTTTTTTTAAAGATAATGCAGGGGTGAAGTTCGGTGTGAAAACTCATACATGTGCTTTTGAGTCAAAGGGAGGCGGTTATGAATGTGATTTCCTTTCGTGCCCTCTTATCCCAACTGATTCTAGAGTCGGATAGTGAGGTAGATCTGTGTGTGTGTGGTGGGGGGGGGGGGGGGGGGGGGGGCTGGGGGTGTGGATGAAATTCTTTCCTTCTTCGTTTTTTTTTTTTGTTTGTTTTTTTTTTTTTTTTTTTTTTTTAAATTGGTGTCTTTTTACATCCCCTCTTCACCATGATGGGGCGACCAGTATGCTTTGTTTGGATGTGACATATGGTCATATACCCCTCAGGGGGAGAAAAAGGGGAATGGTTTGACAAATTTGTAAGTTTTTTTTTTTTTGGATTGATTGATGTATAAATTTTTGCGAGTGTGTGTGTGTGTGTGTGTGTGTGTGTGTGTGTGTGTGTGTGTGCATATGAGTCTGGGTGTTTGCGTGCAAGTGTGTTTGGGGGTTGGGGGAGGGGGGGGGAGAGGGAGAGGTAACGTCAGTCTGGTCAGCGGTCGGCGGGATTGTGGGCCGCAGGATTGATTGGGGAAGAGAAAAAAAGAAGGAAAAAATTTCATATTGTTGGAACTATTGCTGGTGGTGGGGAAGGAGATTAAATGATTATCTTCACTGGATACCCCAACTTCACAAATAAGCCAGATTACCCTGATTTTTCATGGAAACTGAGGGAAATAATCAATTGGACATGTGGTTGTGACCCCTCTGACCACTGTCAGTAGCATCTGGACTGAGGAGGAAAAGAATACTGGTCTGTTAAGATGTGTTGTGTGTGTGTACAGTGGATGCGGTTGCAGACATCCGTGCATGATTGCAACGGATGAAAGTGTGGAGAGATGAGGATGTCAGAGAAAACTCCTTCAAGGTGAATTAAAAGGTTAGCGAATACTCCCGATTACAGTATATGTCCATCATTCCATGATTTTGTGTTTCTGACTCGGAGTTGACAGTGCTCATTTTTGTCATATATTTTACAACACTCAACTGTCACTCATTTTGATTTGCACAATGTCATTTCCCCGACTCCCACCCCGCCACCCTCCTTACCCCCTCACCATGATGGGATGACCAGTATGGAGAGAGAAGAGAAGTGTGTGTGTGATGCAGAGGAGAAGGTGTGTATCTCTCGAGGAGAAAGGCAAAATATTTTGTTGATTTGTTGAGGTCCGCGATTTGACTGATGTGTAATTCTTGTGTATGTGGTGTGGTGGTGTTGGTCGGGGGGGGGGGGGGGGGGGGGGGCGGCCCTGTTGGCAGTTGGTGAGGCCGTCCGCCACGGGGTCGATTGGGGGGGGGGGGGGGGGGGGAGAGGGAGAGGGAAGAAGAGGAGAGAGAGGTCTCATATTGTCCTAGCCACTGGTGATCATTGGATACCCAGATCTCATCACTCTGACACATCCCCCTGATCCTCTAGGGTAACTGCCTTTAGTATAAAGGAAATGGAAAAAAGAGAGAAGGAGAAAAAAGAAAGTATGATGCGGACGTGGGAGTGTGTGTGTGTGTGTGTGTGTGTGTGTGTGTGTGTGTGTGTGTGTGTGGTCCTATTCCATTATCATATTGCGGAGAAGAGACCCCTGAGGGTATTACTTCAAGGTGGATTAAAAGGTTAATTAATAAATATGTCCATCGCTCCATGTTTGATAACTTTTTTTTTGTTTGTTTGTTTTTTTTTTTTTTTTTTTTTTTTGGCAGCGCTTGCTTGTGGTAAATTGCTGTACATTTTCAAGTGTCGTTTATTTTGACTTGCACGATGCCCCCCCCCCCCCCCCCCCCCCCCCCCCCCCCCCCCCCCCCCCCCCCTCCACCCCATCGCTTCATGATTTTTTTTTTCTTAAATCTGTGGGCCCTGCCCCCCGCTCCCTCACCACCACCGCCACCTGACCCTTGGCTCCCCCCCCCCCCCCCCCCCCCCCCCCCCACGCTCCCTTCATTTCATGTGTGTGTTGCTGGGGAGATGTCAGAAAAATGTTCTCGTTACCCCTGCCCTGCAGCACACACTATCTAGCTCATGTTCATGACACTACCAATCAATAACCAAATATTCACAAGCGACAATTGAAAAATACTTAAACTCAAAAATGTCAACAAGAATGCACTTAACTATATGTGACTCCCCCCCCCCCCCCCCCTCTCTCTCTCTCTCTCTCTCTCTCTCTCTCTCTCTCTCTCTCTCTCTCTCTCTCTCTTTTTTTTTTTTTTTGGTGCCCTTACTATATGGTGTGCAGGTTGTATGCTCTCCTTGTTGCGTCGTCACATTGCACAGAAGTCTTGATTAATCTATATATGTATCTACAAACTTGTATTTGTTTTATCTTTTTTTGTGCGCGCTTGATTTTTCATTGTTTTGGTATTGGGTGAACTATGACGTTTCTTCAATGTACATCTATATTGGAAGCTGTATATCTTACCTATTTCATGTATAGTGTTGTGTATAGCTTATGAGGTCAGTTTCTGTTTGTGTCCAAATAATGAATTAGCCTTGTGTGGATCATTTGTTTCAAAATTGAAAGCAAATTATGTTTGCCAGCTTTGGGCTATTCGTTTCATATACAACTTTAATGAAAAAAGATGGATGATTTAATAATTTCTTCACTTAATTGTCAAGGGCTAGGAAATATGCAAAAAAGGAGGGATGTTTTTCACTATCTAAAACAGAAAGCATATTCTATTTATTGCCTTCAAGATACACACTTTGATAAAAAAAAAAAAACTTGAAAATTATGTTAAAGCAGAATGGGGTTACAAATGTTTTTTTGCCTCACACAATTCCTCCTCTAGAGGGGTTGCAGTTTTATTTGACAATAATTTTGAATTTAAAATCAATCACGTACAGAGAGATAATCATGGAAACTATATGATAATCTCCTTCTCTACGATGGAAAAAGAGTTAATTCTCATAAATGTGTATGGACCAAATAAGGATAGCCCTGATTTTTAAAACATTTACAAAAAACACACTGAAAAAACTATAAAAATAATAATATCATAGCTGTAGGAGATTGGAACTTAGTGTTAGACCCAAACCTAGATTATCTCAACTATAAACATATCAATAACCCAAAAGCAAAGGAGGAATTAGAAAACATGATGCTGGAATTAGAGTTATCAGATGTATGGAGAGAATGTAACCCGGAATATAGACGTTATACATGGCGAAAATTAACACCATTCCAACAAGCAGGCTAGATTTCTTTCTACTGTCTGATTACTTGTACTACTCGTATATGAAGACTCCGATATTCTGCCTGGATATAGATCAGACCATTCAATTGTAACATTGAAATTAAAGTTTTATAAAGAAAGTAAGTGTAATATGTTTTTGGAAATTTAATTGCTCCTTGTTAAAAGACCAAAAGTATGTTGATGAGATTAAGACAGAAATGAGAAATGTATAAATGAATACGCATCTGAACACTATGACACATCATCCCTATCTGATATCCCCCTTTCTGAAATTAAACTAAGTGTTTTCAGATAAAATTTCTTTGGACTTTATGCTTATGAAGGTACGGTCAAAAACAATAGCTTATGCAACTATGAAAAAAGAAAAAATCAACAGCAGAAGAAATAACATTGGAACAAGCTATTAGCAGTTTAGAAAAGAAGCAATTAAGAACAGAGGATGATAAGATTTCCTTGCAAAAAGCCCAGGAGGACTTAACTGTGCTTCGTGAAAAAAAAATGCAAGGAGTACTACTCAGATCAAAGGCAAGATGTATAGCTGATGGCGAGAAGTTTCCAAATATTTCTGTAATTTAGAGAAAAGAAATTACGTTTGTAAACGAATGGCGAAACTTGTTAAAGAAGATGAAATGGTTATTAATGATCCTGAGGAAATAAAAGATGAAGTCATGCATTTTTATGAACATTTATATACTCCAAGGAAAGATTTGAAATCTTGCGAAATTGAAGAATTAGTGAAAAAAATTCCCTCGTTGTCACCAGAGAAGAAGTCAAGCATTAGAAGAGGCGATAACTTTAGAAGAAGCAGGTCAAGCACTAAAAGACATGAAAAATGGCAAAGAGTCCAGGAACAGACGGCTTTGGTGCAGAATTTTTCCAATTTTTCTGGAAGCAGGTAGGCCCCTTTGTTGTAGGAGCACTAAATGAGTCATTTAAAGATGGAGAACTGTCGACAACTCAAAAACAAGGTTTGATAATATGTATTCCTAAGGGAGACAGACCAAGAGAGTTTATCAAGTATTGGAGGCCCATATCTCTTTTAAATATCATATACAAAATAGGATCATCCTGCATTGCCAAAAGAATGCAAACAGTTTTGCCCAAACTTATCAATGAAGACTAGACAGGCTTTATTAAAGACATATATATTGGTGATAATATTAGGCTCATTTATGACGTAATGCATTATCTAGATACAAAGAAGCTTGCTGGTTTGCTGTTAAACCTAGATTTTGAAAAAGCTTTTGATTGTTTGGATTGGCAGTTTATGTTCAAGGTCCTTAGATCGTTTGGATTTGGTCGCAATATTTGCAAATGGGTAGGAACTTTCTGCCGAGATATAAAGTCTGCAGTTATTGTTAATGGCCAAATATCTAACTGGTTTCATGTACAAAGAGGATGCAGACAGGGAGATCCAATATCTCCATATCTATTTATTTTAAGTGTAGAAATACTGGCGATAATGATAAGAGAAGATCCTGACATAAAAGGTATCAAAGTTGATAATATAGAATTCAAAATATCCCAGTTTGCCGATGATACTCAATTAATGAATGGAGGCGATAAAAACATCCTTTAAAAAGTCCATGTATATAGTCAACAAATTCGGCAAATCTTCCGGCCTATTTCTTAATACAGAGAAAACTCAGGCAATCTGGTTGGGCAGTAAGAAAAATTCTAATGCAAAATATATGTCTGAATTAAATCTATCTTGGAATCCGCAGAAGTTTAAAATATTAGGCATTTGGTTCACGCAAGACTTAACTGAGTGTGAGACTATTAACCATTGTGATAAACTTTTGGAAGTGAAAGCTCTTTTCAAGATATGGTTACAAAGAAATATTACACCACTTGGACGAGTTGCTGTTCTAAAATCACTTATTCTGTCTAAGCTCATTCACTTATGGATTTTGCTTCCAGATCCGCCTGACCATATGATAAAAAACCTACAAAAAATGTGTTTCCAGTTTGTGTGGGGAGGAAAACAAGATAGAATCAGTAGAAAGACAACTGTTAAAACTGTCAAGGAGGGAGGTTTGGGAATTCCTGATTTACGCTTTTATATAACTTCTCTCAAACTACATGGTTAAACAAGTTAAACAAAAGCAATCACAGATGGGTCAAGATAGTTAAAACAATTTATCCATGTATGGAGCATCTCGAGTACTACGGACCGATTTCTGGCAAACAGAGGGCGCTTTTTAACCCTTTTTGGTCTGACACATTTAAAGCTTATGAGATGATTTATAATAAAACTGAAGTTAAAAGTATGAAAGTTATTAGCAGAAACTGTTTTCTTTAACCCTAAAATATGTGTCAGAAACAAGGTCATAGTCAGAACAAACTGGATCGAGAGAGGTGTATATTGTATTGGTCATTTCATTAAGGAAGATGGAGAATGTTTAACTTATATGGAATTCAGAACTAAATACAACTTAGACATCGATTTTATAACGTATTTTGGTTGGATCCAATCTATTAAAAAATATATTATCAGACAAACAAAAATTCAAGTAAATGAAAATACTACAGACGAGATACCTGTGGTACTAAAAACAATTTATTCTGTTCAAAAGGGTGCAAAATTATATTACAACATATTAAACGAGAACAAAATATTAGTGCGTTCGCGTGCGGTATCATTGTTTATGTGTACGTGCGTGCGCCAGCGTTTGCTTGCGATTATGTGTGCGTGTGTACGTGTGTTGGTGTGCCCGCGCGCGTTGTGTGGGGTGTGTGTCAGTGTGTGTATGTGTGTATGTGTGTGTGTGTGCGCTTGCCTGTGTGCGAGTTTTTGTGTGTGTGTGTGTATGCGTGCGCGCTGCGTGTGTACGTGTGTATGTGTGTGTGTGTGTGTGTGTGTGTGTGTGTGTGTGTGTGTGTGTGTGTGCGCGCGCGCGCGCGCGTTGTGTGTACCTGTGCGCGCTAAGTTTTTTGTGTGTTTGTGTGCGAAGGGGGGGGGGGGGGGAGGGCGAATGGGTCGGCATTTTAGCCAAACTATATAAATTGATGTTTGTGGAGGAGCTAGAGGACAGTGGAGAAGATGTGGGTGGGTGGGTGGGTGGGTGGGTATGTGTGGGTGTGTAGGTGCATGGATGTGTGGTGTGGGTGTGGGTGTGTGTTGTTTAGTCGAATTGTACTGGTGTAGACTGGCTTTGCCAAACATGCACGACGCTGGGAATACGGCTTCACTTTGTGTTAGACGCGGTATTCTCT
>JADBJO010009139.1:20000-27500 GCA_016801955.1 Conus betulinus
TCACAAACGTAGTTGTTATATACCATAGAGAATAATGTTCACGTGAGTTTAGTCCCTGGTTTGCATGGTTTCGCGTGGCGGTGACGTCATGAAAGTAGTGACAGTAATGTAGGACCCAACTACAGTCCCTGAAAGAAGGCCAACGTCAATGGAGTTATGACGACACTGAACTGTCTTTATCATCACTGACGTCATTGCGAAAGCGGGGTAAACGAAGAAAGGGGGAAGAAGAAGTCGGGAGAGGGGGGAGGGGGTTGAAGAGGAGGGTGGGTGGGAGGGCAGGGGAGGATCGGGGGGGGGGGGGGGGGTGAAGGGGGATGCAGCTAGGATCAAGAAGCAACAGAACCTGGCAGTACCATCACACCACTAGCTGAGATGGGCAGCGAGAACACGAGGTGAGCTGAGATCGTAGTGAGCCACTCACCGCGATTGAAAAATGGAAAGAAATTAGCAGATTGCATCTATATGGCTCAACACATACACTGATATTGAAGGTTAACGAAATAAGTTTCAAAACGGAGTGACTGAAGGCGAAAAATAAAGCAAAATTTAAAAAAAAAAAAAAAAAGGGGGGGGGGGGGGGGGTAGGTTGCCGCCAAGGACGACAGACAAACACAGCACAGGACAAGACACTAGACTTTGTCTAGCCCTGTGCTGTGTTTGTGTCCTTGGCGGTAACTAACCCCCCTCTCTTTTCAAATGTTAAGAAAACAGTTTCAAAGGAAGGTGACCGCAGGCGGAAATTAAAACAAAGTTAAAAGGAATTTGAAGTCACTCCGTCAGTTAACGTGGACAAAGAAACTGCAAGACAACACGCGACGCGCTTCGACTTCTTAAGTCTTCTTCAGTCAAGATCAACAAACATTCAGGACAATGAAAACGAAGAACAAGCAATCATTTTAATCTTCTCCAATTCGGCACAAGATGGGCGTTAAATCAGTTGATTGTGCGTTCTTCGTTTTCATTTGTCCTGAATGTTGTTCACCTTGCCTGAAGAAGACCTAAGAGGTCGAAAAGCGTCGTAGTGTTTTGTCTTGTAATTTGTTTGTCCGTGTGAACCGGCGGAGTTACTGAAAATGCCCTTTAAAAATGGTAAAAATCACAGGCAAAGTTTGAACAACAGTCTCTGGATCAGTTTCTGTTTAAAAGCCACTTCATGTTCGAGGCAAAGATGCGTTTCGTTTCTAAGGTCTCCAGACTCAAATACCACATGTTCATAAAATTCCACATTGGGGAGTCTTCAGGGTGCCCACGCGGCACAGCCCCAATGACTGTGGAACACTTCCTGCAGGACTGTCCCACACATAAAAAAAAACTAAGAGCAGAGACCTGGCCTGCCAACACATCGATGAGGGAGAAGCTTTATGGATCTCTGGAGGGCCTCCGCTGTACGGCAGCCTTCGTCAGTGCCTCTGGGGATTCCTGTCTGAGTGAAAAGAAGAAGAAGGTTCCAAGGTCGAAGGTCAAAAAGCCGTTGTGTGTGTGTGTGTGTGTGTGTGTGTGTGTGTGTGTGTGTGTGTAATGTATTTACTGCCCTCCTTACTCCTTTGTCGTGGCACTAAATGACCCATCCAGCACTGACTGGAATCAGGCACGAACTAGAACTAGGCACTAATGGAATTAGGCACTGCATTTATAAGCGTCTGATTTTTTTTTTTTTTTTTTTTAATGATATTAGACAATAGGCAACATTTTAAACATTCATAATATTAGTTGAACGCACTACTTGCCAACGCTTTAAGAAAAATGATAGATCCCTACATATTCGGATTATCAATTTTCTTTCTGCTCAGCACGGAAATCATGGCGAAGCTTCATTTTACGCTCGTGATTCCTGTGCGTTATTTGCTATGTGCACGTGACAAATGACAAAAAACCAAATGAGTCATTCGGTCAAAATCGTTCAAGAGTAGCTGTTATTTGATTTCTTCCCCTCAGTAAATCTAGCTTCAGTTTCAGTTTCATCAAGGAGGGCGTCACTGCGAGCGGACTAGTCCATATATGCCACACCACATCCGTTAAGTTTTGAGACCACACTCGATATGATTAATTAAGCTGATGGATAAATGAATTAACAACTAGAGAGAGACAATTGAAGATGAGGGTCTCGTGGCTACGACTGAGCGGATATCTGACCTACACATGAGCCCAACGCGCTGGTCAGACCTTGAGTGCCTACCTAAGACCTTGAGTGCCTACCTAAGACTTGAGTGCCTACCTAACAACGTGCCAGGACCCAGAAAGTGCCACAACTCTCCTGTCTCGCCCCCCCTCCCCCATCTTTTCCCTCCCCCTCCCTCTCTCTCTCCTCTCCCACTGCTTCCTTGTTTCTTGCTCTGTAAATAGTAACATTCTATGATTGGTAGACATTATGAGTTCTATTCTCACTCTAGAAAATATGGCAGAGGTTACGCTGGTCGCCCGGGGTTTGAAGTGATATAGTTCTACTCATTTCTTCTTCGCGTGCTGTGCCGAGGGCAGATCAACCTGAACTGTGTAATCAAGAGAAATAACTTCGGTACATCGAGTGATTTGACGAGAGAGAGACGAGACTAATGTAGCCTCCCTTGATCTCTCGGCAACGTAGGTGGCGGGGGGAAGGGGGGGGGGAGAAGAAGGAGTGGAGGAGGGGGAAAGCAAAATGCGACCAAAAAGCACAGTCGGCACAGCGAAAACCTCCGCCAAGGTCGAACGAATGGTGGATCTCCCCCTCAGGTCCGTTCATGGCCGGAAACAAAACCATTACCGCCAGTGGAAGTAACAGTAGATATAGTCTGAAACAGTTACTTCCCTTGTGCTTTTTTTTCTTTTTAATCACAGGGTATGACAACACAATGTCGCCGTTTATTTCACTAGAAAAATGTTAACATTTTCTGAAAAATGTATCATGTCATAGATACTTACCCATTCGTGTTCGGTGACTTCACATTGATCATATTCAGCATATGTCATGAACTTAGTTTCAACGGATTTTGGATCGCCTGTATGATCCGGATCCGTACCGATATTCGGTAGGAACATCGATGGCCCATATCCATCTCTATTTATCAAGTTGGTTTAAATCACTCTTTTTGCATAATCTTTTTTGGCAGACAAACAAACCAACCATGGGTGGAAACATAACAACGAAACGGTTCAGCATCTTGCGCCATCACACTAGCAGGGCCGATCTTAAAATCATCACATGCTTTGAAAGACAAAGAAAGAAGACAACAGATCCATATTCATCTATCAGGGGCGAGAAACAGGCCTGTTTGAGCAGGCTACATACAACTTGAGAAGCACTGCTCCATAACCAGTTTGTGTTACCAGACTATGATGAACACCTGGTTCATAGTCATAACAGTAACGTCATTACAGATTTCGACCATCAAGCAACAACAATAACAACAGCAATAAAAAGCTTTTTTTTTCTTTCAAGTACAATATATTGCAGCAGATTGGTGTCCCTTCGATTTTCTTTGTTTCATTTCTTCAGAGCAACAGCAGCTTTTTTTTTTCTTTCAAGTTATATGCAGCAGATTGTGTCCTTCGATTTTCTTTGTTTCTATTTCTTCAGATTAGCGTCAGCATTTACCATCTGTGTCACGTTGTCGATGTGACGTCATCACAGACCGAGCTTAAACGACGTCTTTCCGACACAAACTGTTGACCATCCTCTTCCTGACCTCGGCACTGAAGCTGTTCTCCAGCAGACAGAGGGCGCTCAACTGCCGAGCGCCCGTGACGAGAGACACCACGTCATCGAACGACGCGTCCCCGAGCACGTTCCCCGTCAGGTCCAGTGACGTCAGCGTCTCGCTCCGTGACGCCGCCTCCACCAGAACACGGACTTTGACGTCATCGATACCGTCATGACACAAGGCCAGCTCGGAAAGCGTGGGGGAGAGGGAGAGGAAGCGCGCGACGAGACGCACGCCGTGGAGAGTCAGCGAGGCTTGAAGGACGGCCTGCGAGCGTCACAGCGCTGAAGTGCCTCGCCGTGGACAGGAGGTTCAGGCTCAGCGAGGTCAGTCCCAGGTGCTCGCCGACCTCACAGAGCACCTGCAGCACGCTCTCTCCAGCGTGGCGCTGAGCACGTGGCAGTGATCCACAGGAGGCAGCTGAGGTGACGCCCGCCCTGGCGGAGCTTGTCGGAGAGGGCGGCGGAGGCGCGGTGTCCAGGTTGCACTTGCGGAACTCCAGGCGGTGGAAGAGCGTGTGGGGCCAGCAGGCCAGCAGGTAGGCAAGGCGGTGGTGGTAGTTGATGTGCTCCAAGCACAGGTTCTGCAAGCCCACGGGGGAAGAGGGGGAGGAGGAGGAGCCGGACCCGCCGCTGCCGCCGGAGAACACCTAGCCACAGGAGAGCACAGGACAGGGTGGTGCGTGAGAGAGAGAGAGAGAGAGAGAGAGAGAGAAGAGAGAGAGAGAGAGAGAGAGAGAGAGAGAGAGAGAGAGAAGACCATAAACAAATAGAGAGAGAGAGAGAGAGAGAGAGAGAGTAATAACTGAATACAACTACCAAAAATAAAAACTAAATCTTTCTTCAACCTCTAGCCCTCAAAAACAACATGTATCTTGTTTATAACTTAGATCAAGTGTATTGTGAACGAAACGACACTGGATTACACACGTTACGTACAATATACTTCCTTATTATTTTACAACTTTGCCTCTTTCATCTTAAAGAAGAAGAAGAAGAAAAACACACACAAGAATGGAGAGCTCAGTCTTACAGTACTCGCATCGCCTTTTTGTAAACCTTTGAGGAGTTAAGGGGGACAACTTATAAGAAGACACTGTTCGGTTTATCAACTGACCCTCCTCCTCCCCCTCCCCTCCCCCGTCCTTTTTATCCCCCCCCCCCCCCCCCCCCCCCCCCCCCCCCCCTTCTTTCGTCCCCACCCCCCATCCTACCCCCTACCCCTCTCCCGCTCTGCTTTGTTCACACGATGATGGAAAGTGAGACGGCCAAGGAGAAAGGGGACAACACCCTCATGGATTCCAACTCACTGGTTCTTCGCGTGCAAGCGAACTCACTCACTCAGGGCTTTATTCTTTGTAGATTCTATCAGAGCAGGGATTATATTGACACTTTTAGGAGGGGGGGGGGGGGGGGGGGGGCACAAAGTAAACGAATAATCGATGAAGAAAGTCAGCAGATGTGTGACACTTGTTTCCCCCCCCCCCCCCCCCCCCCCCCCCCCCCCCCACTACCACCTCCTCCTTCCCTCTCCACTCCACACCTCTGCTGTTGTCTGGGCTATCAAAAGCATGGATCGGAATGCAGGTGATACAGTAAGTACGAGCACAGTCATCTATGTGGCTGTACAGAATCAGAAGCAAGCGCGCGTACGCACACACTATTAACAGCATAAAGACACGTGCGCACGCGCCATACGCATGCACGCACGTTTATGTCCGCGCGCGTGCGCGCTCGCGTGCACACACACACACACACACACACACACACACACACGTTGTTTGCATTTGTCATTGTTCTCCTCCTCCTCCACCTTGTTCCTTGCTGTTGTTGTTGTTGTCTTTTTCTTCTTCTTCTTCTTCTTCTTCTTCTTGATGTTGTTATCGTCTTTGTTGCTGTTGTCCTCCTTCTCCTCGTCTTCAAACTTTTTCATGAAAGTCTTCTTCTCCTCTTCTTCTTTCTCGTCTTCTTCCTCCTCCTCCTGCTCTTCTGCTTCCTCCGTTTCTTCTCGTTTTTTTAAATCTCCTTCTCCTCTTTCATCTCCAGGTCTTTTTCATTCTCCCGCTTCTTTCTTTTTTGTTGTTGTTGCTCTGCTCTTCTTCTTCTTCTTCTCTCTTCTTCTTCTTCTTCTTTCTTCTTCTTCTTCGTCTTCTTCTTCTTCTTCTTCGTCTTCTTCTTCTTTTCTTCGGTTCTTCTTCGTTCTTTTCTTCGTCGTCGTCGTCTTTCTTCTTCTTCTTCTTCTTCTTCTTCTTCTTCTTTCTTTTTCTTCTTCTTCGTCGTCGTCGTCGTCTTTCTCGCGTCTTCTTTATTCGTCGTCTTCTTCTTCTTCTTCTTCTTCCTCCTCCTCCTCCTTCCCCTCTTTTTCGCCCTCCTCCTCCTCCTCCCTCCCCCCACTTCCCCGTGTTGATGTTGCTCTTCTTTTTCTTTTTCTTCTTCTTTCTTGAGTGAATTCGCACGCGCCAAAATAGAGTCAAGCAGAATCATTTTCCCATTTGTCACGTGCCGCTCTTCATTCCACTGTGCAAATAAACACAGGTGCGACTGTGTCGAACGCATAAGCCCTTCAAAACAACTGATCGCTGTCATGATTGCCTTCAGCGTCGTTGAGCAAGTGCCAATCACGTTAGGCTGCACACCAAAAAGGAATGCGCCCGGGCCCTGCTGAATAAGGAGAGTCGAGTATTTATAGACTGGCCCAATGAACTTGTTTCGAGGATTATTCATTGTGTCTGAAAGTTGATTCTCCTGGCTGCACACCAAAAAAAAAAAAATGAATGCGCCCAGGCCTTGCTGAATAAGAAGTCGAGTATTTATAGACTGGCCCAATGAACTTGTTTTGAGTATTATTCATTATGTCTGAAAGTTGATTCTTCTCATTTTCTCTCATATGGCCATCAAGATACAAGCCAGCTGGTTCCAAGCAGACAGATTAAACAAAAAAATGAAAGGAATGCGATTTCTTTGTGAGCTTGAGGCTGGCGTAAAGATAAGAATCACGGTTGAGGGAAAGGTCATGTATTTGAGGACTGTGTGATTTCATCGATGAAGATCCCCCCCCCAAAACAAGGGAAATAATTGGTGTGCGGAGGAGGGGGGGGGGGAGTTATTATGTTAAGCAAGCATCACTTTTAACATTAAATGGCGGCTCAAATTTATGACAAGCTCCAGAACGCTTCCACGGATTCTACAGTGCTGTAGTGTGAAATCCTAATTGTGGCGTGTGACCTCAGTACGTACGGCGTGGGAGGTGGTGTAGGTTTGGATGGAAAAAGCGAATGGGTTGGGACAGCGTGTGTGTGTGTGTGTGTGTCTGTGTGTATCCTTGGGAGGAGGTAGAGGTGAGCGGTGGTGGTGGACGGGGTGGGGTGGGGAAGGCGGGGTATTGGTAGGGGAGAGGACGCAGTGATTCTTTTGTCGGTGTCTTGCACTTACTGTCTGTCTCTCTCTCCTCTCTTCTCTCTCTGTCTCCTCTCTCTCTCTCTCTCCACTCTCTCTCTCTCTCTCTTCTCTCACGGGGGTATTGTGAATGGTCCTCTCTCTCTCTCTCTCTCTCTCTCTCTCTCTCTCTATTTGTGAATGGTCCTCTCTCTCTCACACACACACACCGTCACACACACACACACACACACACACACACCACACACACACACACACACGCACGCACGCACGCACACGCACACACACACAACAAACACAAACACAACACACACACACACACCACACACCACACGGACACACATACATACCACGGGGAAAGCAACACACACATACACACGGGAAATTTGTGAATCTCTCCCTCTCTTCTCTCTCTCTCCCCC
>JADBJO010009139.1:37500-42500 GCA_016801955.1 Conus betulinus
TTCCAGCCTCTTCTGCGAGACTGTTAAAAAAAAATTAAAAAAAGAAAAAACACAAGGTGCAAAGCATATAAATGTACACCCAGTTTGTCTTCCTGAAAAAACGTCACAATCAAACATGCGTCATAATGTATTTGACGTCACAATCAAACATGCGTCATGATGCATTTCGTCACTGAGATATGCCATGAAGAAGAACAACCGTTTTTCGGCCGTTATAGCCGTTAGTAACGGCTTTCTGGTCAAATAAAACATCGGGCATCATGCGAAAGATCGGCCCAGAAGTTTTGTCTGGAGTGAGTGGAACACATTTTGACCACGGACAGATACACAGACAGCATTTCTTCGTTCCCATTGTAAAGTACTCCCTGTTCTATAAGACATGGGATTACAAATAGATCCTTAGCGATTTTTCAGGGTACGACACCAACGCTCGCTGTTCGTGTCTGCAAGCAAATGCCAATGCCAAAGTTCCATAAAAAAAAAAAATACCTACCAATCACAAGAGGATTCCACTGACTGCGTACTGGGAAAACAAAAGTAGCAATCAATCCAAAAGAAAAGAAGAAAAAAACAAAAACTCTAGCCTCTAGACCCTGCTGAATGATGACAATTATCTGGTTTGCATTGCGAGAGATGAAACGGATTGTAAACGCAAAAGGCTAAAATATAATTGATCAGTGGCTTGGTCGAACACGATTTCCTCTTCTTTTGTTCCTATACTGAGACTTACCAATAGACCAGTCAGGCTATGCAATTCGTGGAGTTTTATCAACGTTTTTTGCGATTGGTGGCTACTGCTAGCGACGTTTACCTCTTTTTGTACTCTCAGTTCTTATAGAACAGGGGGAGTACTTTACAATGGGAATGAAGAAAAATGTTATCTGTCTGTCTGTCTGTCTATCTGTGTGTCTGTCCGTGGTCAAAATGTGTTCCACTCGCTCCAGACAAAACTTCTGGGCCGATCGTTCTGAAAATTTGTATTGTATTCATTATGGGTCTCGGATTATGCCCGATGTTTTATTTTACCAGAATAGCCGTTACTCACGGCTATAATGGCCTCAAACATTTGGTTCTTCCTTATGGAATATCTCTTTATGACGCATATTTGATTGTGACGTTTTTCAGGAAGATAAATTGGGAGTGCGTTTCTGTGCTTTGCATCTTGTTTCTTTTTCTGTCTGATTGTGTCGCTTCAGACGTATTGCCCCCATGCCACTCATTCCGGCTCCCCGTCCACAGCCACATTCAGGGTTGTCCTGCTTCTGTCTCCCAGGACCAGCAATTCGCAGGGAGCCGTCAGTGTCCAAACTTCATGTGGCAACCTAGCAGAGGAGACACTGCACTTCTGCCAAGTCACTTTGGTCATGTCCAGTGGTGTTTTTTTCCTGATCCAGCCTTTGCAGGACACCACCTGCTAAGCCCCTCGATGACGACAATAATGACCTATCAGCGGGGTCAGCGTGAGTGAGCTCTTCCTCTGGAAGGCGCCACCACGTCCGTCCAACGACAGTACCCAAGAATTCGCCAATGCCGGCCATCCTGACACAACTCACCAAGGACAAAGGCGTGTAAAGCACATCGAAATTGAGATCACCATGAGATCTGGACATGAAGGACCACAGCTGCTCAGAAAACAAAAATGGATGAGGAGGAAGGTGACGAATATGATGTTTTTAGAGTTTCCATTTTGGTCTGAAACTGTACGAAAGGGCTGTACACTAAGGGCTGTTCATTTTCATAATATATCCCAGTGCCTATCGGGCATAAGAGAAAAACGGATACCTGCAGAGAGTTGGTCAAGAAGGTTGGGCAACACTGTCAAAAGCGCATCCATTAAGTGGATAAAACTGGTGTGTGTGGTCCCAGTCTTACCAGCTGAGTCCATAGCAAACCCTAACTCTGGGTAGGAGCCGGGCCGCGGCAGAAAAATCTCACAAATAAATGTCTCTGAAAGGAAACGAACCAACGACCTCCCGGTCAGAAATCCGCAGCGTTATCCATTCAGCCACGGCGGCTGGTGGCGTTTACCACTTGTTCAGCCATGGGGGAAAGAGTGGGGAAGAGGGGGGGGGGGGGGGTGGGGGGGGGGGGCTTCAAAGAAACATTTGATCTGTTGGGTTAGGGTTCAATAGCTGACAAGAGAAACTTGTTTTGAGTACTTCGAGAATCTGAAATCAGCTCGTTTAGAATTATGAGGAGAGAGAAGGAGGAGGAAGAAGAAGAAGAAGAAGAAGAAGAGGAGGAGGAGGAGCAGGAGGAGGAGCAGGAGAGGGGGGGGAGGAGGAGGGAGGAGGAGGAGGAGGGCAGGAGGGGGGGGGGGGAGGAGGAGGAGAAGGAGGAGAGAGGAGAGGAGGAGGAGAACAAGACGCACAGACAAAACATGATACCCCTTTTCTTTTTTTAACGGCACTTCAGGGAAGCATGCGCTCGACAAAGAAGCCGTTTTCTCTATTTCTTCTTGTTTTAATAGAAAACAGTTTAAATGCCGCGTTTTTATACGGGACGTTGCCTTAGTTTTCTCTTACACTCCTAACGGCGGCTGTTTTGCAGACAGGTGTAAAAGTCCACCTTCAAATGACGCGGGAAGAGAAATGCACACTGTACGAAGCAAAAACCTTGTTTCTCCTTCTTCCCTTCCCCTTTCCCCCGTTCTCTCCCATGCATCTCCCCGTTCTCTCTCCCATACCCTCTCCCCGTTCTCTCCCATACTTCTCCCCGTTCTCTCCCATACCTCTCCCCGTTCTCTCCCATACCTCTCCCCCGTTCTCTCCCATACTTCTCCCCGTCCCCTCCCATACCTCTCCCCGTCCCCTCCCATACCTCTCCCCGTCCCCCCCATACCATACTTTTCCCAGTTCTTACCCATACTTCTCCCCGTTCTTACCCATACTTCTCCCCGTCTTACCCATACTTCTCCATACTTCTCCCCCGTCCCCTCCCATACCTCTCCCCGTCCCCTCCCATACTTTTCCCAGTTCTTACCCATACTTCTCCCCGTTCTTACCCATGCCTCTCCCCGTTCTCTCCCATACCTCTCCCCGTTCTCTCCCATACCTCTCCCCGTTCTCTCCCATACCTCTCCCCGTTCTCTCCCATACCTCTCCCCGTTCTTACCCATACTTCTCCCCGTTCTTACCTATACTCTTCCCGTCCCTCTCCCGTTCTTACCATACCTCTCCCCGTTCTTACCCATACCTCTCCCGTTCTTACCCATACCTCTTCCCGTGTCCCCGTTCTTACCCATACCTCTCCCCCCGTTCTTACCTATACCTCTTCCCATCTCCCCGTTCTTACCCATACCTCTCCCTGTTCTTACCCATACCTCTCCCCGTTCTTACCCATACCTCTTCCCGTCTCCCCGTTCTTACCCATACCTCTCCCCGTTTTTACCCATACCTCTCCCCGTTCTTACCCATACCTCTCCCCGTTCTTACCCATGCTTCTCCCCGTTCTTACCCACGTCTGTCCCTGTTTTCTCCCACATCTCTGCCCGTTCATTCCCAAACCACTCTTTATTCTCTCGAATACCTCCTTTTTTCGAATGACTTCTGAGTTGATTTCAACGCGATGACAGCCCTGATATGACACTGTTGCCGTCGCCTGAGCTATAAGCATGCACGTAGCTCAGAAACACGAACGCAAATGAAGGCTTCGCCATAATTTTCGTGCTCAGCGTTAAGGAACAATTAAGTCAGAGGAAATGATAGGGATCTGTCCTTTTTTCTTCTCTTTTTTTTTTTTTTTTTTTTTTTTTTTTTTGAGCACGTTCACTGTGTGCTTGACAGCTATTTGAAATGCTCATTTTCTTCTTCGTTTTGATTCAAACAAAAATGACATATCGTGCATAAAAATCAGGTGCTCATAACTTAAAACAACAAACATCATCAACGACAACAGCAACAACAAACAACAACAACAATCTTTGAAATTATGCAACCAGCAAAAGTGCTTTCCATGTATCAAATTAATAGATTTTTTTTTTTATATAAACGCTCCCCCTTTTTTTGTTTTTTTGTTTGTTGTTTGTTTTTTTCGTGTGTTTTTTTTTTTTCGTTTTTGTTTGTTTGTTTGTTTGTTTTTTTTGTTTGTTTGTTTTTTTTTCTTTTTCTTCTTTTCTAATATCCTAATATCACCAAGTGTGAACAGACTCTAAATTGAAGAACTCATTCACTCACTCACTCACTCACTCACTCAATCTTTGAAACCAGTTCAAGGTCTGGTTCATGCTGGCTGAGTCATTAACGCCATAACACAACAACGTGCGAGGGAAGGACAAGGGGGGAGGGGGGGAGGGGGGGTGTAGGGAGAGGGGTGAGGAGGGGTGCCATGAGCAAGGTGGTGTGGAATGGTATGGAGAGGAAGCGAGGGAGAGGGGGGGGGGGGAGGGGTATGGATTTACGGGTCCGACATTGAACTCGTTCTACGAGAATGACGGGAGGAAGATTCATAGAAGAGCTGACACAAAAAACGAAAAGCAGCGAAATGAATACCTATGATTCGTAGTAGAGAAGACACGAAAACGAAAAACAGCGAAATGAATACCTATGATTCGTAGAAGAGCAAACATGAAAACGAAAAGCAGCGAAATGAATACCTATGAGGACAAACGAAAACCCCGATCCGCTTGCCATTGTTAACTGCCACTGTGGTACAGTCACGTGCCTGTACACACTATACTCTCTGCCCGGGGGGGGAGGGGAGAGGAGTGGGTGGGGGTGGGTTGCAGAGAAAGGTTAAGAATATAAGTTGCCAGCGCACACGATGTGGCAAAGGATCTCCAAGGTAACAGCACTTGAAAAGACTGACCTGAGCACAACTTCTCTACCCTGTCCAAAGAAAAACAGGAAGCAAAAAAAGTTTTAAAAATAAATGGATTAATATCCACCCCCCCCCCCCCACCCCCCCACCCCCCCCCCCACCCCACCAAAAATAAAAAGAAGAAAAAAAAAGAAAAGAAAAGAAAAGAATTTCAACAAAGCTTAATCTCTTCCTCTGCAGAA
>JADBJO010009139.1:47500-60000 GCA_016801955.1 Conus betulinus
TTTATGATCAGTGAGGGTACATAGTATGTAGTGAGGATGAGGTGGACTGGAAATTTAACTTGACGTTTAGTTGTTATTTGTTGTTGTTGTTTTATGCATGCCTTCTTCGCGAACATGTCGACTTTCTTTCCTATTCTTTTTCGTGTTTTTACTATTTCAATGTTTTCACTTTTATTGTTGTTGTTGTGTGTGGTGGTGGTGGTTGTTATTGCTTGCTTGCTTGACTTTTGAGGCTTTCGACTTTCCCACGCCTACAACCACTGTCCTCTTTTCAATTTCATGTGCGTAAAAATTGTGAATTTCATGTGCGTAAAAATTGTGAGAGGCCGGAGAGGAAGGGGGAGGAGGGGAGAACCTTTCACATACGATCTGATTGGCTCCCGTTTGTTGACTCAAATTCCCTCATTAAAAAGAATGTCTTCGCCGTGTCTATTCATTTGTTTCACATAAGACTGCACAACAATCAAACTACAGAACCTATCTGAGCTACATGTGGTAAGGACGGTTGTACATAGCTCAAAGAAAAATCAAGTAAATGTAGGTGTGGATTTGTGGATCAAGATCCTTCAGTCCAGCAAGATTATTACAAATCCTTCCTTGCACATAAACATCGTCTTCTTTTTGTTTACCATCTGATAACGAACTATGGGGTGATATACTGTCATGGAACATTAAACCCTTCCAGTGTCCAAAACGGTTAACATTTTTGCGTTTTGCGCATGCTATTCAAAAATATACATGGGAAATAACTCTTTCAGTCAGCATTTTCTATTACCTCCCCTGATGGCCATAAATTTTCCGCGATCCGTTCTACTCTTGTGGAAGTTTGTTCTCTTCCTAGTCCCTTACTAGTTTATCTTTGGTTCCTAAGGCTTGTTGATAACTTGGCTGTTGGTGTCTCTCCAAATCCCGTGCGGTAACGGTAATGATAGCATAAACATCAATGCTCGACTGCATAGAACAGTTTGATGCACGACTCGGTTGAAAAGGGCTTGTGTAAAAAAACAAAAAAACAAAACAAAACAAAACAAAACAAAAAAAAACCGTTTGGCGTGCTTGGGCATGAGTCAGACAGAGACTGTTCAAGCCCACAGTGTTAAGTTATGGCGCCCGATTGGCATCAAAGGCACAATTAAATTCTCGCAACACGACTGAACTGAAATATGTCACATTTATCGTTCCGATTTTCAATGATCGAAATTAACCAAAAACAAACAAACAAACAAACAAATAAAAATCTCGAGAACGATGTCGTGTAAAGCAACTAACTATACAAAAAAAAAAAAAACAACTAGAAAATGGGAACCAAGGAGAGCAAAGACCTCCACAAAAAGGACGACCAGATCCGGATCCGCGCTTTGATGAGGATCTACACCAGACGGTAATGGGAGGGGGGGGGGGGGGACTGGACTGTTGTCAGGAGGTCCACATCAAGGAGCAGATAAGGTAAGGTAATGCTGCTTATAGTCAAGCCGACCGCAAAGGCCATAATCAGGGTTGTCATCATCGCGTCGAAAAACAACTTGCAAGTCTTTTTTGTTTTTTTATACATAAAGAACTCATTCACACAACCCTTTAAAATGCACCTTCTAAAAACACACCGGAAATTTTTATCAAAAATCTTTCTTCTGTAAAATCTTAGATCAGATGAAAAATGTTAATCTCTTTCAGAAATTCAAAGACCACATCAGGTGGGACATCTCTGGAAAACGTTTTCATGGAGTCTGCAGTAAAATGTTTGTTATCTCACATCACGCAAGTCCCAACACTCTAAAAGAATATGTTTCGCTGTGAGTGGCACATGACATGGAATGCACCACGGAGCTTCTTCGGCTTTTAAAAGATAAGAATGGGGGTAAAAAGGAGTGGCCTGTATGCAAACGGCACAAGACTGTTTCTTCTTTACGGGCGCCTCGGGAACACGGTAAAAACTCTTTCAGGTTTGGGTCAGCGAGCAGACCGAACAGCTCAAGGTGGACACTGGGGTCTGACTCTTTCAGGTTTGGGTCAGCGAGCAGACCGAACAACTCAAGGTGGACACTGGGGTCTAACTCTTCCAGGTTTGGGTCAGCGAGCAGACCGAACAGCTCAAGGTGGACACTGGGGTCTGACTCTTTCAGGTTTGGGTCAGCGAGCAGACCGAACAGCTCAAGGTGGACACTGGGGTCTGACTCTTTCAGGTTTGGGTCAGCGAGCAGACCGAACAGCTCAAGGTGGACACTGGGGTCTGACTCTTTCAGGTTTGGGTCAGCGAGCAGACCGAACAGCTCAAGGTGGGACACTGGGGTCTAACTCTTTCAGGTTTGGGTCAGCGAGCAGACCGAACAGCTCAAGGTGGACACTGGGGTCTGACTCTTTCAGGTTTGGGTCAGCGAGCAGACCGAACAGCTCAAGGTGGACACTGGGGTCTGACTCTTTCAGGTTTGGGTCAGCGAGCAGACCGAACAGCTCAAGGTGGGACACTGGGGTCTGACTCTTTCAGGTTTGGGTCAGCGAGCAGACCGAACAGCTCAAGGTGGACACTGGGGTCTGACTCTTTCAGGTTTGGGTCAGCGAGCAGACCGAACAGCTCAAGGTGGACACTGGGGTCTGACTCTTTCAGGTTTGGGTCAGCGAGCAGACCGAACAGCTCAAGGTGGACACTGGTCTGACTCTTTCAGGTTTGGGTCAGCGAGCAGACCGAACAGCTCAAGGTGGACACTGGGGTCTGACTCTTTCAGGTTTGGGTCAGCGAGCAGACCGAACAGCTCAAGGTGGACACTGGGGTCTGACTCTTTCAGGTTTGGGTCAGCGAGCAGACCGAACAGCTCAAGGTGGACACTGGGGTCTGACTCTTTCAGGTTTGGGTCAGCGAGCAGACCGAACAGCTCAAAGGTGGACACTGGGGTCTGACTCTTTCAGGTTTGGGTCAGCGAGCAGACCGAACAGCTCAAGGTGGACACTGGGGTCTGACTCTTTCAGGTTTGGGTCAGCGAGCAGACCGAACAGCTCAAGGTGGACACTGGGGTCTGACTCTTTCAGGTTTGGGTCAGCGAGCAGACCGAACAGCTCAAGGTGGACACTGGGGTCTGACTCTTTCAGGTTTGGGTCAGCGAGCAGACCGAACAGCTCAAGGTGGACACTGGGGTCTGACTCTTTCAGGTTTGGGTCAGCGAGCAGACCGAACAGCTCAAGGTGGACACTGGGGTCTGACAGGAATGTCTCCTGTCCCAGTGCTGTTCTCCTCGACCAGAGGTTGGAGATGATTCCAGGTCAGGTGCCTGCGGCGTATTCTCAGCATCTTCAGGCCGACCACTATCTCCACTACAGACCTCTGAAGCGAGACAGGCATGGTGACGACGCGAGAAACAATCCAGGCTTCCCAATGGATATGGATGAGACATAGCTGTCGAAAGCTACCCAGCTGCCCAGAACAGTTCTGCTCTCGGTACCTCAATGGAGAGAAAACCAAGGAGAACCTAAAGAAACCTGGCGCAGAGCAGTCAAGACAGCTGAAAAACAAAAGACTGACATTGGAGATGACCTGAGAGCAGCAGCAGAGAGAGAGAGACAGCTGGAAATCCCTAGCCACCACCTCTAGCACCAGACGGCACAGACAGGATCCTGAATCTGAATCCCAACAGTGACATCACCATAGCAACACGCAAGGATGGGCGGCAATATTGAAGTTAAATTATGTGGTTCCGAAACGCTATAGTAACCGCTGCCTTAATTAAAACAAACGAGCAAACAAAAAAAAAAAAAAAAAAAAAAAAAAAAAACACGATGATTCTGTCAAAAAAAATGGTCATAAACATTTGAAAAAGCGCAATTATCGTTGATGTCATTGCTGTATTCCTAATACTTTTTTGTTTGTTTTGTTTTCACACCATCTTTTGATTGTCAAAGGTAGGCACAGTGAGCAGAGTAGTTATGAGTCACGACAACATATGACAAATGAATCAAAAGAGCTACGTATGACTGATGTGCTCATAAGCTGGTATCATTACAATCTGCTTTGCAAAGACACAGAATGTTGCATGCCACAATTGACTGTCATAATCGCCTATTTTCAGTGTTCAATGCTTACTACAGTAATAGCTTTTGTTTTTGTTTGTTTTTGTTTGTTTAGTTTGTATGTTTGTTTCTTATTTATCCGATGCTTTGATAGCATTAGAACTAGAGAAAATAGCTGTTTTGAATTGTGTGCTTTTTTTTTTTTTAAGACAATGATTGGTTTGTGTAGAAATCAATGAAGAGCACTGTTTTCAAGTCATAATTACCACTTTCTTTCGTGTGGTGATAACTGCTAGGAAGAGCACTGTTTTCAAGTCATAATTACCACTTTTTCTTTCGTGTGGTGATCACTGCTAGGAAGAGCACTGTTTTCAAGTCATAATTACCACTTTCTTTCGTGTGGTGATAATTGCGAGGAAGAGCACTGTTTTCAAGTCATAATTATTACCACTTTCTTTCGTATGATGATACTTGCTAGGTTCATGTGATAACAGAAATTATCGTGTGTGTGTGTGTGTGTGTGTGTGTGTGTGTGTGTGTGTGAGAGAGAGAGAGAGAGAGAGAGAGAGAGAGAGAGAGAGAGAGAGAGAGAGAGAGAGAGAGAGAGAGATTTTTGACGCTGCAAAGTTGCCATATAACAAGAAACACCATCCTGCACTTAAATGCTGTCGTTTACATTAGTATTTATATCAAGGGTTTTTTTTTTAACTTTTTTTTCTTTTTTTTTTTTTTTTGGTTTTTTTTTGTCAGAACGGCTGCGCGCATCGCCATGCAATTAAGTGCATGTGATCTTTCGTCTCTAGCTTAGGTCAGAAGTGAACTTGCAAAGCACACACAACAGATTTGATAAGCCTTGATTAACCAATCAGCCAAATCGCTTTGCTACAGTGGGACAACATTAGTGTTCAGAAGGGTCCTGAACTGAACGCTGTACAAAACACCACCCGACGTAGACTGGTTTTGCGTTTCCAGCTGCACCACCACACCCTCCATCCCTTTGCTGCCTATCAGCTAAGAGAGGAGTTAGTTACCGCCAAAGACACAGACAAACAAGAGTACAGGACTCGACACAATCCTTCCCCCTCAACACCCCATCTCTCGCTTCTACCACTATGTCAATGAATTCTAACACTGAGCCCATAAACTGGGCTAAGATGTTCATCCCAGTAACAGCCAACACAGATCATCTGTCTGTCTGTCTGTCTGTCTGTCTGTCTGTCTGTCTGTCTCTCTCTCTCTCTCTCTCTCTCTCTCTCTCTCTCTCTCTCTCTCTCTCTCTCTGTGAGATATGGATTACCCCAATCCTCTATTCCCTCCCTTTCTCCTCCTTCCATCTGATCGTTAGTATAGTTTTAGTCTCTTTGGATACTTACAGACAGACAGAAACTGAAAAAAAAAAGATATGGTTGGTTGGAGATCCAGTCAAAGGGCAGGAGCGCGGGGGGGGGGGGGGGGGGGGGGGGGAGGGGGGGGATAGAGGGGGAGAGGCTAGGGAGCGGGCAAAATCCGCGTTTAAATGCTAGATGACAGTACAGGATGTCTGAGCGATTGAACTTGTGATCAACTCATAAACTGCGAACGCGGTATTCCCTAACTCCAACCAAAGTCTGACCCCTCAACACCCTCTGTACAAACACTCGTCCGACAGTTCAGTGGCCAAGAACCCAGCTAAACAGCCACTCGGTGACGTAGTCACAGGCTTGTTCAGCACTGCTCCTGCAGCACGTGCATATCAACGTTCATCCTTCGTTATCTCCGCAGACTACTTCAACCGAAACGCGGCCACTAACAAGGCACGTGCGTCTCGCTCGCGATCAGAATCAAGCTACGTCCACAGACTTTGCTGACAGGGTAATGTGGTGGAATTACATCACTCCTTGACACGAGTCAGTTCAGTGTGTGTGTGTGTGTGTGTGTGTGTGTGTGTGTCCTCTGAGAAACGTATCTAACAAAGCAGGAAGTTGTGGGTGGTGTTTAGTCTTTTGTTTTGTCAAGGGTAAGCTGTTTCAGTTGTTGTTGGAAATGTAGCTCAAGACGGGAGAAAAAGAGAGAGAGAAGAAGAAGAAGAAGAAGAAGAAGAAGAAGAAGAAGAAGAAGAAGAAGAAAGAAAAGAGAAGAAGAAGAGAGGTTTGGAAAAAAAACATTGTGTTGTCAAGGGCCATCTCCTCAACGAACTGACAGAAATGTCAAACCACTTGGAAAGTGATCAATGTGACTGTGTTGTTGACTCAGTTATGACTATGATGTGGTGATGTAGTGTTGCTGACTCTGGTATGACTATGATGTGGCGACGTAGTGTTGTTGACACTGTTTGCTATGACACTGTTGACTAGTTATGACTATGATGTGGCGATGTAGTGTTGCTGACTCTGGTATGACTATGATATGGCGATGTAGTGCTTGTTGACTCTGTTATGACTATGATGTGGCGATGTAATGTTGCTGACTCTGTTCTGACTATATGATGTGGCGATGTAGTGTTGTTGAGGCTGTTATGACTATGATGTGGCGATGTAGTGTTGCTGACTCTGGTATGACTATGATGTGGCGATGTAGTAGTGCTGTTGACTCTGTTATGACTATGATGTGGCGATGTAGTTGTTGTTGACTTTGGTATGACTATGATATAGCGATGTAGTGTTATTGACTCTGGTATGACTATGATGTGGCGATGTAGTGTTATTGACTCTGGTATGACTATGATGTGGCGATGTAGTGTTGCTGACTCTGGTATGACTATGATGTGGCGATGTATGATGTGGCGATACTATGTGTGGTTGTTGCTGACTCTGTTCTGACTATGATGTGACGATGTAGTGTTTGACTGACTCTGTTTATGACTATGATGTGACGATGTAGTGTTGTTGACTCTGTCCTCACTATGATGTGGCGATGTAGTGTTGCTGACTCTGTTATGACTATGATGTGGCGATGTAGTGTTGCTGACTCTGGCATGACTATGATGTGACGATGTAGTAGTGTTGCTGACTCTGGTATGACTATGATGTGGCGATGTAAACTAAAACAGAAAGTCGTGATGATGGTAAAAAAGTACAGGGCGATTTTGATGTGTGTATTTCTTCTGCTGTTGTTGTTGTGTACATCTCAGTGAGGAATTGGTAGGAAAGCTTGAGACTACCTGTTTTGTTTCGTTTTGTAGGTGAAAGGGTTGGGAATGGAAGGGGATGTACGTTTTTTTTCCCCATCCCCCATCCCACCCCCCACCCCACCCCTTCTTCTTTCCTTGGTGTCTCATCTTTGAGCTCCTGTCTGGGCATTATTCCCACATCGCTCATTTCCGTCACCCACATCCGGTAGAGCGCCGGGCTCGTAATCTTGGTGATCCTGGAGTTGCGGGTTCGAATCTCCGCCTGGCCGTTTCGGTACAGGGGGGACTTTTCCCTCGGAGTTCGTATTGGTTCTGACTCCATTTCCCGTACAGTCCTTCGAATGATACTATAAATCGAGATTCTGTGTGTGAAACGCACGCATAATGTCTTCCACACACGTCAAATCCCATCACCAACTTTCAGAAGAGAAGGCCAGTTTGGCCGTTGGTATGGATTACACGTTACACATAGCATGCACCCGGAGTGAGAAACGGAAAGAATGAAGGAAGTAAGGAACGGAGTGAACGATAGTGAACGATATTGACTGGATGACACGGGAAACAACTAAATGAAGCGCCAGCTGGCAGCTCTTCAGTCGGCACTACCCAGGTAGGCAGCCCGATGTGTAAACGAGTGTGGATTGTAAAGCGCTTAGAGCTTGGCGTCTAGCCGAGAATAGGCGCTGTATAAGTATTCATGATAACAAAAAGAACATCCACATCCACATCCTAGTCTGCAATACGTACACGTTCTAAACTCTAGCAATATGTACACGTTGTAAAACTAAAGAAATATGAGCACGTTTTAAACCACAGCAATGCGTACTCTTTTTTTGTTTTAAACCATAGTAATACATGTACGCTAAGAAGAGAAGTGGAGGTGGTGGTGGTGAAAGAGTGGAAGGATGAGGCTGCGGTCGGGAGGGGGGGGGGGAGGGGCTGGGGGGTAAGAGGTGGGAAGGGGGGGGGTGGTATGTAGCTGGGTGAATTGCTCGCTTCGAAAATGTCTGCTGTCAGTGTTTCGGGAAACCCATCCTGCACCCACCGCTCCCTCCCCGACCTAGTCAGTTACACTGAGAAAAAAAAAAAGGGGGGGGGGGGGGGGGGGGGGGGGGACGGGTGGAGGGAGATGTGAGGGGAGAGGCGTTTTTCCAGTGCACCCAAACCACTGGCTTCACTCCACCTTCCCTCCCCCCCCCCCCCCCCCCCACCTCACTCGTCCTCCCTGAACACACACACACACACACACACACACACACACACACACACACACACACACACAGTTACGGAACAAGCACTGACGTCTGGAATCGTCTGGCTATTTGTTGTTTTGTGAGGACTGGTAGTGTGACGTCATCTCCCTCCTCCCCCCCCCCCCCCCTTCCATCCCCCCCCCCCCCGCATCCCCTATCCTCTCCGCATCCCCCTAGCCTCCATCTCCATCTCCCCATTCCCCGTCCCTCAGCCACTCACTCCCTACCCCTTTCCACCTCCTCCGCTCTCTTCACACCTCTCCCTCACAATACAAAACGTTTTTTTTAGGTGTGTGTGTGTGTGTGGGGGGTGGGGGGGTGGGGGGTTACCTTTTGTTTTGTTCGTTGTTGTTGTTGTCGTCGTTGATGTTTGTTGTCGTTAATGTTGTCGATGATGTTGTTATGTTATGGTTGTTGTTGTCGTCGTCGTTGTTGTTATTGATGTTGTTGTTGTTGATGATGATGTTGTTTTTGTTGTTGTTGTTGTTGTTGTTGTTGTTGTTGATGATGATGATGATGTTGTTAAGATTTTCGAGTCGTTGTTGAAGTAGTGTGATGACAGACTCCACCCATCTGATCTCTCCCGTCGCTTAGAAAATATTCGTTTACTCACTTTTATTTTTTTTGTTGTTGTTGTTGTTGTTGTTGTTTGTTGTTGTTGTTGTTGCTGTTGTTGTTGTTGTTGTTGTTGTCGTCGTCGTCGTAC
This sequence comes from Conus betulinus, assembly GCA_016801955.1. NCBI lineage: Eukaryota > Metazoa > Mollusca > Gastropoda > Neogastropoda > Conidae > Conus > Conus betulinus. The sequence continues at coordinate 56,565 of JADBJO010009139.1, forward strand.
CCTGGCTAAAAAGACTCCAGGGATCATCCGAACAGCCGAAGTACTTGAACACTATGGCACAAATGCATCAGCTGGGGATGAGAACATTACGTGTGTGACCGTTTTTGATTACCTCGCCACGTGGGCAGCCACACTCCGACTTCGGGGGATTTGGGAGAAAGCTCATGTTATGCTAGGAGCTTGGCACGACTGAAGAAGATCCCCGCATAGCTATGCAGAGCATAATAACATTCTGATGTAGCCTATGCCAATTGGTTTGACACAGCTTTAAGCCAAGGCGGACTTAGTCAGTCAGTCAGTCAGTTAGTTAGTTAGTTAGTTAGTTAGTTAGTTAGTTAGTTAGTTAGTTAGTTAGTTAGTTAGTTAGTTAGTTATTAGTTAATTCACTTACTTACTTACTTACTTACTTACTTACTTACTTACTTACTTACTTACTTACTTACTTACCTAGTTCGTTAGTTATTAATTTCTCTGAATATTCATTTACCTTTTTTGTAGTGAGTAAACTTACTTACTTACTTACTTACTTACTTACTTACTTACTTACTTACTTACTTACTTACTTACTTACTTACTTAGCTAGTTCATTAGTTACTCATTTATCGGATCATTCATTTATCTATTGCTTTTTTTCGTTGTTGTTGTTGTTGTTGTTTAATTTTTTGTTGTTGTTTATAGTCTTTGCATTGCCATCCAGTTGCAACGTTAACGCCTTACACAAACTGTTGGACTCTCAAACCCCACCTTCAGCCCCACCCCACCCCCTCCCTCCCTCAGCCTTCCCCTTTCTTGTTTCCTCCCCTCTCCCCCGTCCCAGCCTCTCCCCTCCTGCTCTGGCACTGGTCTGGCTTTATGATGGGGTGAGGCGTTATCAGCTGGTACCCAGTACCTACCTACCTTGCTAGCAAGCCAGCCATAATTAAACGGCTGCCTACGGCACCGGTGCTACTTTACACACCTGACATAATCTATTCCAGTTACTTTCGCGTGCACGCGCACGCAGAGAGAGAGAGAGAGAGAGAGAGAGAGAGAGAGAGAGAGAGAGAGAGAGAGAGAGAGACGGAGGAGCGAGCGAGCGAGCGAGCGAGAGAGAGAGAGAGAGAGAGAGAGAGAGAGAGAGAGAGTCAGACAGAGAACAAAAACACAGAGACAGACACACCGAATACGAATACGAATGATTTATTCAGTATAGCCCCTAACTGAAGGGAGTGGACACATATGGTAATGAAATCAAATTTATGACAAGAATCGCTTCGGAAGTACTCTAAATGTTGTATCAAATTTCATACTTACTTGCATAAGACGGATTAACAATGAAACAAATTATAACTGTGGCATGCTATGATCTTGCATCTCGTAATCTTTTCAAAGCTTCATTATATGAACGTTGCAAGTTTTAAAAGAGTGGCTTCATTTCTAGACAATAAGATGTTGAATCGTTACATGGATTATTAATATATTTAGGTTTGATTGGTTTCTCTCTAAGATCCTGGAGAAGGGGACAACGAAACAAGAAATGAATTTCATCCTCTTTAGCTTCACTTCACAATCGACACACTTCTCGTTCATGTTCAAGTCTATATCTAAAACGATGGCAAGCAATATCAGAAATACCTAATCTAAACCTAGTCAAAGCACTTTTATCTGTTCATACCAATTCCAGAATATGATTCAACCACGCATGCAGATTTAAATTGTAGCTATTCAGAAAATCCGTCACTGATGCATATGTGATCGTGCCAGATCTTACCACCTACAATCTATAAACCTCTGCCTAAAGGATTTTATGAGACTTGAAATGCTTTGAACACCCTGATTATCCCAAACAAAAATAAACCCATATGAATTCAAGCACTGAAGAATATAGTTGTAGCCCACATCTTCGTGTCTGTTCTGTCCAAACTATACAATACTTTATGAGCTTTCAAGGGTGGCCTACTTTCGCCCATCTGCATTAATTTCAGTCTGTATTTAATGCATCTTCTATAAGAGTTTACATAGATTGGAAATCTTCCCAGCTCACCATATACAAATCATTTGGAGTTCTGGTGTCCACATTCAGAAAACGTTTCATGGCAAATAAAAGTACTTTTTCCATTTCAGTGGTACTGTCAAACGCCCAGATTTCTGCACATATTACAGAGAGAGACACACAGAGACACAGAGACACAGAGAGACAGACAGAGACTGGGAAATAGACATAGTCAGACAGAGAGATACAAAGACAGACAGAGAGAGACGGAGACACAGAGAAGCAGACAGACAAAGACAGATAGACAGATTCACACACACACACACACACACACACACACACACACACACACACACACACACACATGCCCGCGCGCGCGCACGCACACACACACACACACACGCGTGCGCGCGCGCGCGCGCGCACACACACACACACACACACACACACACACACACACACACACACACACACACACACAGAGGGAGATAGAGAGCTACAGTCAGCAACGTCAAACAGAGTCCACCCTAATTCTGTCCTGCTGTTATTTATGACAAACTGACCACTACAGACCCTACGTCTGATGCCGACACCGCGTACACCATGACCCTAAACACTGACCTTGATAGGTATAGACTCCGCAATTATACCAGCCGCCGCGGGGCGCAGTGGTAAGCGTGGCGGATTCTCTCCCGGCTGGGAGGTCGTGGGTTCGATCCTGACCAGTCGTTTGCCTCTGTGGAATTTGTTAACACACCGACAAGAACAAGAACGTGAAGAAGAAGAAAAACTAGCGTCAGCAAAAAAAGTTCTCTTTGTGAAACGGTCAAGAGTCTGAGTGTAAGCAGAGTTAGTTTTGATTTACGAGGGGAGGGGAAAGGAAGGGGGGAGGGCAACAAACTGACGTAGAAGTGGCTGTTCCCGACGCTGTGTGCTGTCTGTATGAGGAACAAACTTCATATGGAAAGCTATGTGCTGTCTGTATGGGAGGAACAGAGTTCATGGACAGCTGTGTGCTGTCTGTATGATGAACAGACTTCATGGACCAGCTGTGTCTGTCTGTATGAGGATGAACAGACTTCATGGACAGCTGTGTGCTGTCTGTATGAGGTATGTGCTCAATGGACGTATGGTTCGTTGAGCAGCGGCGCTGTCAGGATTTATGCGCGTCGTTGTGCTGCTCTCAGGGTTATTTTTGCCAACACTTGCCCGGTTCTCGATCATAGGGGCAGCGCGCTCTGCCTCTCTCGTTCCCGGTGAATGTTCATCATCCGCTCAGTCAAATGCTCTCTATCACAGGGTAGTTTCCTTATAACCACTGCTCACTAGTTTTTTCACTAATTTTTTTCAACATCAGAGACTTCGTATGCACACTCTTTCTACAGCTCATTGAGTGGGAAAAACAAGTCTGATGCAAAAGTTGATAAAGGCCTAAACATTTTGTGACAAAATTGAGGATGGGTA